>BPLR01020447.1:0-45870 GCA_021605095.1 Caerostris extrusa | reverse complement strand
AGTTACGTATTGCTTCTTGCAGCGTAATAAGAGGAAGCTTTTAGTAGAAATTTATTGCATACATTTTTATTTTCATTAAGACAAAAAAATATTTACAATTGATTATTTGTTTTTATCTAATAAGCATTTGCTTTCGATGATTAAAAATCTTAACAAAAACAGCAATAATCAGCAGCATATTTTCAGTCCTTACTTCTCTTGAAATCTCGGTTCTTGGAACAAATATTAATCATCTAGTTCAGTTAAAGATACAGCCCGCCCAGAAATATTTCTGTTTTAGTATGTAGATACAATGTTGGTAACACTTTATGGTTAGAAGAAGGAATAATTGCTAGACAATTTATTTTTGATGAACAACCTATCTATTTCACATTTGTTTGAAATGTTTGATAAAGTTTGGGTTTTTAAATTTTGTCCCAATTGATCAGTAACAATAAAAAGCTAATACATTAAATCTATACATGCATGACAAATCATCACTTTTACATAATTTTCAAACAATGTAAATATGTAAATAAACATTTTCTTTTAGTAATTTTTGTATTATTAATGATATTATTTTTAATGTAATGTAATTAATTAAATAATAATTATTTTTATTTCAATACATCATGGCCTGTACTCATTCATTTGCTATACAAACAAAGATATTAAAAACTGCAAAGATACTATAAGATACTATACTATACTACTATATAAGATGCTAAAGATACTATATACTTACATACTAAAGATAACATACATAAAAGATACTATACTATACTACTCTATAACATACTAAAGATACTATACTATACTATACTATATAAGATACAATAATACAAATAGTTACCAAAAAGATAAGCTAACCCTAAAAGGGACCTAAAAGCTAAACCACTGTAGTGCCTGTTGCAGAATTTTTGTTGGAACATCTTAAGGAAGTACTCATTGCAAACCATCCACCCTTTCTACTAAAAGCTAAGAGGAACTTTTTAACCAACGGATTTATTATGACCTACCTCAACAATGACACAGACGCCTTTGGTATAGCTTCACCCGTCTGGTATGGAACAGACTGCCTTGTTATGAAAAACGATATTCTGCCTACAGTCTGCTCTGTTTCTGAGCAAATTTGTTTCATTTAAATAATTTGTTTCTTAAAACAAAATATTAGTTTAACCAACTATTTTAATATTTAACTATTTTAATTATAAATAAATAGTTTTTCTTTCTATGTTACTCTTTTTACAAAAAATACATTTAATGTAGAAAACTGTGTCCATTTGCGGTAATATTACAAAAATCTTTTCAATTGGTAAAACATTTCCCTTTTCTATCAAGGAATTTATTATTCATTGAAATTCGTGGTTAATTTTTATTAAAATGTATTAGAGAAAATGTCAAAGGTTAAAGACTACCCTCTTTACTTAAAATTAGAGTTTTTAAATACGAAGTAAAAAATTGCTAAATAAAATAAATTGACCCAAACTTTGAACTTTTATTTAAACTTTAATATATCTATATCTATATACTATATATATATATATACATATAAACGCATTATATTTCATGTCGGTGAAATATATTTGCTGTTTATATAATTATTGTTTAAATATAATTGTTGTTGTCGGTGAAATATAATTTCGATTGTTTTGTTCAATTGGAAAAACTTTTGTTAATATTAATCTTAGAATATCTCTTAACAAGGATTTAATATTTTTTGACTTGATTCAATGTGTACAATAACATTTTCATTTTTTAATCTAATAATTAAATAAATATGAAAATTAATTATACGGCTTATAAATAATTATAATTTGTTGCATTTATAATCAAGTAGAAAAGCATCAAGAGAAATCAAGTTTCAAATTTTATTATTGAAAACGTTAAATTGAATTTTCACTAAACGATAAATTAAATTCCAACAAAAGGATAAACTAATTAACTTTTTGTACAAAAACATATTTAATTTTAAAAAAATATTTTCTAATTTTTTTTTAAAAAGAATGTAATCGTTAATTAATAATTGCTTTTCTTTTGTAAGAGTCACGAATTTACATCAACATTTTATTTTTATTAAAAACAATACCTTCTTTAAAATTTATTTTCTTAACCTATATTTATAAAATGAAAAATTTGGGACATCATATTTAAAATTTAATCTTACTCAATTTTAAGAGGATAAATTTAATTCTTTCATATAATTTTAGAGAAGCTTAATTTTTAATGTGTTTAATATGTTAAGAAATGAAATTAAGACGATTTATTTTATGAATTTTGTAACCGTGGTTCCACCTACGCAACCATGTTTCCTCCTACGCACTGCAAGAACGCATCTTGTGGAGTTCATAATAAATCATTAGTTGGCATCGAGACTCTCACCCGAGAGGATATACGGTAAAACAGGTGCTGCCGTTAGTTACGAGCTCTCATCCCGAGAGCTAAAAGTGGAATCTTTCCCCAAATGTATAATTATAAATATATATTTTTTAAATGAGTTATATGTTGCGTATTAATTATTGTATGCGGTGCTGTTTACGTGTTTGTAATTAAAGTAGTGTACTGTAAAAGTTGTGCTTTCTTCAACCCCACCACACCCAGATCCAGCTGCACATAGAAACCGACATCCACTATAATTTTAAATAAAAATTATTATATCGATTGTAAGAACGATCAGTAAATTATATTAAAGGTGTTGAAATATATATTTATGTTCCTATAAAATGCCGTTGTTTTTTAATAATCATTAGCGTCTGAACGTCAAACATATAGCAAATTCAGCGTTACCCAAGGTGCAACACGAGTGGGCCTGCTGCACTGCGCTCATATTGTTCTGCGTCCAATTTGAAGAAACATTAAATGTGTACCCTCTGAGGTACTTCTTTATTTCTCCTGAGCCCCATTGATACTACAGTTTTCAGTTCGAATACTGGTGGTGGCATGTATGTTTGTTAGTGGTTCGGAATCCACGTAAAGCTATAGGTTCATGTCTAATCAGCCCAAAGTGTGCAAAAGATGACCATAGAGCGATAAATCAAACCAAACCACGTCCTCAAATCTAAAGCGGCCTGATAGCCAATTGATTGTGCTGTGACCATTGGCACAACAGGCTTTCAGGTTCGGATTCTGGCGGTGGCATGGATGTTTGTGAGGAATCGGAATAAACGTTAAACTGTAGGTCCCGGTGTAATTACCCCCAAAGTATGCACAAACTGACCGTAGAGCTACGAACCAAAGCGAACCTAGAGCCCCAAAAGAAGGACATTCCTATCAACATATTTATTGCTATAGTCATTGAAGCATTAGTTTGCCATAGCTTTTGACAAAATAATATTAATTATTAAATATAACATGCTGTCCTCCTTTTTAGTCCTCTGTGCATATCAAGTAAAAATATTGTGATATTTATAATTCGTAAAATAATTGTTTTTGATTATTTTATATATTATTTATTTTAAAAAGTCTAATTTATGCATTAAATTTATAATTCTAGACCATTTTTATTAATCACATTGTTTTAATGCCCAAAAAGGATTCACGTTACGTATTAAAAATAATAACATCAAAGTTCTCTGCTTTTAACAAATTTAATACTTTTTTTTAAATATCTCTCCTTTTAAAAAAAAAAAAGAAAAGACACACAATTATTTTGAATGAGAAATTATAAACCAGACAGACGGTGAATTAAGTAGGATTTTTTAAATAATAAATATTAGCTTTGTTTCCTTTTGAAAGCAACGCTTACGATTTTTTTTTTTATTTAGAAGCATAAAATGGTGGTTTTAGTTGTTTTAAATTACAGAATAGATATTAAATTTTAAAATTTATTTCTGGAGGTAATCTGTTTCAGTTTGAAGATTTTTATTCATTTATTACAATTTAAGTAAATATTTTATATTACGATTCCCTTTAGCGTTTGGAAATTTACATAATAATAGAACCTGTGTCTGTTAAAATCAATCAAATATAAACTATTATATTTTTAATATAACTCATATGAACAAAATTTATTTTCAAAAATTTCTTCATTAAACTATTTAAATTTATTTTAAAAACTGAATAAATTCTACAATGCTTCTATTGTTTCTAATATAATTTATTCGAAAATTTTATTCTATAAGAGGAAAATACAAAATTGATAATGGGACTTTTAATTAAAAATTAAAATGCAAACTGGTGAATGGTTAATTTTAAATCACATTTTGCTTTACTAAAATTCAATTATTTTTCATTCATAAACATTTGAACAAATTTGGTATGTTTTTCTTCTTTTGTAAGAAATTCTTCTTATTAGTTTTCTTAGCTAAAAACTATTTCTAACTATATTTTCTAAAGAATATTTTTGCATAACGAGATCATATTTTAAGTGTATTTTCTGTTTACCCTCTTGTGCTTATTGTAATTTGTACTTACAGTATTAGTTAGAATTAATTAAAAAATTTTTCACTTACTATAGAAACAAAATTTACTTTCCTTGATTAATGTGAAAGAAAAATATTTATTTTTCGTGAAAAATTTTCAAAAGTCAAATTTTGCGCATTTTTATGAATTAATAACTTAAAAATCAAATATCTAGGAGTTCAAACAAACACCATGCATACATATGTCATATGTATTTGGTATATAATCATATATAAATCTAAATTATAAAATTTTTAATTTTTTTTTTTTCAATTTTCGAGTACAAAACATTTTTACACATTCTTCCTCACATTATTGTGTTGAACGTTATTTTTAACTATTGGAGAGTTATTGCATGATTTATTATATGTTATTGCATGCAAGTTCACCTTTTCGTTTTTATGTTTTAATGAGTTCAAACCAATTAATAATTTAAAATCAAATATAATCATAGTATTTCAAATCAATAATCTTTTGTGCAATCTTCAAATACAAAGCATACACATTGTTCGATATTATTGTGTTGCACAGTGTTTTTAGTATGTATTTGATTTATTATATGTTATTGTATGCAAGTTCATATTGAATTAATAATTTAAAAATCAAATAAGTAGTTCAAATCAATAAATAATTTTTTAAAAAATTTCTTGTGCAATTTTCGAACGACAACATTATTTACACATTGTTTTTAACTAGTAGAAAGTTATTGCATGATGGAATCTGCTTGTTAGCGCGCTATTTGTTGTGTTATATCGCTGCGCATGCGTTCATCACATGTCACTGATTTAACTTCGTTTATCAAAAACTAGTTTTTTTTCATACCGTGTTGGTTAACATCCGCTATTTAGACAGTTGAGAGTTATTGCATAACGTTTTTTTATCTTCCGATATTTTTCTTCCTATTGCGCATGCTCATAGGAATAGTTCAGTAGTGCAGTATTACAGACACGCATGCGCAATAGGTAAATGTTTCCTATGAGCATGCGCGCTAGAAGAAAATTATCGGACGATAAAAAAACGTTATGCAAAAAACTCTTGTATCTTCGAAGTCTCTGCGGTATTTTATATCGGTAGTAACGATGAATAGCATATTTGTGCATATGTGTTTTAGCATATGTGTTTTTAGGATTCATTGTTTTTATACGATTTATATAAATTTTCAAAAAAATTAAAATTTTTATCCTTTTAAGTGATTCTGCATATTATTACAACTCCTGATTACATTAATGTATTCATGCTTAAAAAAGAAATTACGCTGCAATAGATTAATATAGGGTAAAAAAAATTTGATAAATTCTGGTTTTCCTCTGTTAGTATTATTTTTTTTTCTCCTAACGCAGCTGGTAAATAGACCGTGATCTTCGCCATAAGGGCTGCACCGATGTTACTCACTTTGCATTACCCAGGGGGAGCGTGTAACTTGATGGTAAGCCACGGACGCGGAGTAACAATGCCCCCAGCGCTCTACGATCCTATTAGAACCGGGACCTACGGCTTAAAGTGAATTCCGAACCACTACAAACACCCATGGCACCACCGGGACTCGAACCCGAAACCTCTGGTACCGAACGCTAGCCATTCGGCCATCAAGCCCCCTCTGTTATTATTGATATCATTGTTATTTCTGCGTGCCTTTAACTGTGTTTATAACTCTGTTCGTACAATAATTATATTTTCATACAAAATATTATTACGAAAAGAGATTATTGAAATAAAATTTCGATTAAATTGAGAGCTGATTGTCGTAGATCCAACTTTTTTTGCAAGACATTGTCACCGGAAATGAGTCAGGGTGTCTCGAGAACGATCCGGCGAAGAAATGCGAAAACGCTGAGTGGATAAATTGGAAGAAAAAAAAGTCGGCCAATGAAAATGAAAGTTTGTGGTTCGAAATAAAAGACGAATTTGATGATATCTTTTTTCTTTTCTCAATCGAGACATCACGTAGAGAGAATTACATTACCTAGGGTGCTCGGTACTCTCCTCTCTGGTGCTCGGTGCCGTAAGTTTCGGGTTCAAGCACCGCAGATGGAATGGATGCTAGTATTTGTTCAGAATCCACTTTAAACGGTAGGTCTCCGTTTTAATATGACTGTTGGTTCAGGGTTGACAGCCCTAACCAGTGAAATTGAAACAACATCTCTTGTTTCATAATCCTACCATGGCTCTATTGCGCCATTGAAGAAGATTTCTTTATGCCTAATGCATTCAACACTATGTTTTTGATCAGCTTTTTAAACGCCTGCTGTCTGTAAAGTATGATTTTTGGACATTGGAAATTAATCACCCCTTTACTTTACCCTCACCAGATTTCAAATATCGGGATTATTTTTTTATTTCCCAAATTGAAATTGTCTATGAGGGGCAACAGTATGAGTCGATAGAAGAGATTTAAGAACCGAAGAAGAAGTCGATAGAGTGATTTGAGACGTAATAATTGGATAGGTTTGGGGGAGGGAGAGGAGGGACATTACAGGAGAAGTTTACAAATCTGTAAATTCGTTCCAAGCTTTATATTGAATTGGGATAATATAAAATTTAAATATATCCTTTGTGTTATATAGACTGCAGGGATTTTTCGGGATATTTTTTGCATAAACTGTGTATGACTTTACTTTTCTTTCATTTTCATTGTTCTTGTTAAATTTTTTAATTATCATTATTAATTCCAATAGAGTGAGGAAATTCTCACACATATAAGAATACAACAAATGTTCATATATAGCTTAGTTATTTCAAGCTTAGAATTAACAAATTGTACTTTAATTTGTTGCTGAGGAAAAAATAGCCTATTAAATAAATTAAAGGTTAATTTTTACACATCACTATGCGACACCAAATTCAAATTTTTCGATTACAATATTGTAATTTGTTGCTGATCATTATAGATAAAATTAATTTTGATATAAAAATTAGAATTTTATAATTAATTAACATTCTTAATATTAAGATATTTTGCAGTTATGAAATAAATTAAATTATGTGATAATGTAAATGAAAAATGTTACTTTATTATATAATATGAGATTTTAAATACAAAAAAAAAAAAAAGAAATTTTAAGATCTTACTTTCATGAATAGAGTGAGATCGTACATGAGCATTAGTTGATGATCATCCTACATAAACTTTTCATAAATAATACTAACATCTTTCCTTGGTATCCAAATAAACTTTATCACAAGTTTCTTTTTCTATAGTACTATTTTGTTTATATATGTAAATTATATGTTTATATAGTAAATATTATGTAAATATTATGTTTATATAGTAATAAATATGGAATTCTTTTCTGAATTAAAGATTAAATACAATTTGTAATAATTATTAATTACTGAAATTTTTACTTAATTTTGGGTTGCTAAACAATAAAAATTTGAAAATGGCTTCCATTCGTAAGATATTTATAACTTAATGTTTTCAATAAAAACAACTTAACAAATGCATGTATGTGTTTACTCTATGCCCCAGGGTAGCTTGGATTGTTAGCTGATGTGCTTTCTCGAATTATTATTGAAAATTTTTTCAATAGTAGTCTGCTGATATTGTCATAGACAATTTTGTAATTGTATATTTTCTCATTTTAGCAATGTATCGCTATGTATACAAAGATTTATTATATTTTCGTCACTGTATATAAAAATTTTAAAGATTAAATACAATTAATTCGAATATAAAATCTAATTTTTTTTTCATTTTTACTAATTTTGAAAAAACAAGAATAAGATGTCACAAATTTGAAATTGGCATCCATTTGGAAAGGGCTATTTTCATAACTTTGCTTTCCAATAAAAACAACTTAAAAATGCATGTATGGCCTACACTTTGCTTGTTTATCCAGGGTAGCTTGGATTGTTAGCTGATGTTTTGGCTCGTCAATCATGTAGATTGAAAATTTTTCAATAGTAGTTATGATAGGATGTTAAAAGACCATTTTGTATAAAGAAACGTTTTCTTTATTGTAAAAATGTAACAGCATGGCATAAAGGTTCCTTTTCGTGAGGGTGTTAGAAAACCTTTTAGAAAAATTTGTTATAAAACTTTGTCATATTGAATCGTGCTCTTTTTTAAATATTTTAAAAGCAATTTGAAAATTCCATAACAGTCACAGAATTTGGTTATTCGATAAATTTGTTTTTTATCAAAAAATTCCATGCAACGAGGTGCGATTTTCTTTTATTTTTGCTTTTGTGGGCATTAAAAATATCATTGGCCTTAAACTTTGCTTGTTTAAAACCGTTATATTATACTTGATTATTTTTAAATGGCTAGATGTCTTATATGTAGACACGACATTGAAAAGTAACATTTTTGGTTATGATAGGATGTTAAAATTATGCAAAAGAATACTGATAAAAAATTAAGAAAAAACTAGTAAACTTGCATCCGACACAAGCTGGAGGTGACTTTGTGTGAGGGTGTATATCAGCACCAAGACAAACGTATATTTCTTGTCATATTGAATACGTGCTCTCTTTAAATATTTTAAAAGAAATTTAAAATTATCAGCCCAACAGTTTACTATTGGAAACAACTTTGTTTTTTATCAAAAAGATTCCATGCAAAAACATAGCAATTTTTATTGGTGTCTGAAATGACAGAAATGTTATGAAAAATATATTTACAATCACAGGTTTGAAAACCATTAAAATAGATTTGAAGATTTAGAATTATAAAGATTTTATGCAAGAATTTTTTGACACATATTGAAAAAGTAAAAAAAACAATAAGGATCAAAAATAAAATCCAGTTTTGTTAAGAAAATTAAGAAAAAAAATAGTAAACTTTAAGCTGACTTTTAATTTTTATGTAATGAATGAGCATATTTCCAGTATAGTAAGCGTACGAATAAGAGAAAAAAACGTTATTTCAGTACTTTCAGAAATACTTAGTAAATATTGTAATGTTTATTTAAACTAAATAAACTGTACTAAATATTTTTAAAATATTACTTACTAAATATTTTTCTATCCAAAATCTATAAAAAATTTAACATTAAATATTAGTTATTGTAATAGTGTGCAATTAATAATTTTGTGTTTGTTGATAAATCTGCGATTTTAAATTATCCATTTCAGAATCACGTGATTTCATTATAATTTTCTTAATATACAAAAAGTACATGTAATTAAATAATTTTTTACGATCATCACTAAAAACAATCTATTATTTTTTATTTATTGATTGATTGATTAAATAGCTGGAAATAATGAAAATTATTTAAATATTTCTTATTAAAAATTTAAATTTTAATCATTTAATGGTAAAATTAAATTATTATTAATTATTTGATTTTAATTTAATAAGATTTTGATATAATAAAAAAGAATAAGTAGAAAAGTATATGAATAAAGGAGATTAAGGATAAAGTTTAGTGTTTTGAAATATTCTTGGATTAAAATTGAAAACTTTGTAGTGTGTGTCGTTAAATATATCTTCTGTTAGTTTTATGCTATATATATATATATATATAATAACAATTAAAACATAACTTTTTTGTAATATGTTTTAATATATCTATGAATCAAAAATGTAGTTACGAAAATGTCTCTTTTTTAAATTTAAAAATATTACAATTTCTGAAAACAAACTTTATGTGGATGTCCAATTATATTGTAAAATTTATTTAATATATTACTTAAAAATTTATATTATTAATTAGTTACTTAGTTAATATTATTAGATTCAGAGAAAAAATTAAATGTTTCGATTTATATTATAATTACACTAAGACGTATGTTAAATTGGCCATATTGCGAAAGAATAACTTCATCTTATATCGTTTACCCATTGCTAATTAATTTTAATTCCACGATTCTTTAATTATTTATTTATTTTTAACTTGTTTTTACATTTTTACTACCATCTTTGGTGGTTTTGAAATCAGTTAATTAGCGCCGACCTTTGACATTTACGGCTTTGAGCTATGAAAATATTTAGTAATACGACAAAAATATTTTCTCGAAATTTACTCATGATTTCGGACACTTTTCGTTGATATTTTTTCCTAATAAGGTTTACTAAAATAAAATTGTGTTATTTTCTGTAACTGCGTATCTTATAATCATATCTTCTAGTATTGCATAAGTTTTAATAAATATTTTTTCAATATATAATCACTCATAAAAAGAAAATTGAATATACTTGTACTTATTGATTAACGACTGCCAACCAGGTACAAAATAAGAAATATATAAAAACTCTAAGGAAAAATTTGAAAAAATGCTAAAAGAGTGCTTAAATTTAAATGTGCCAATGTATAAATTAATAGTTTAAATTAGAAATTTTATAGAAAAATTAATTCATTTATTTTTACATCAATCTTTCATTAATAAATCTATCATTTGATTATTAAAAACAATGTCTAAATCTAATTATTAAAACTAAATGTATAACTATTTATTTAATCACAAAACTACTCATTTAATTATAAATTGAAACAATTCATTGCGTTTTTAATGTCAAACATAAAAATATATATCTATTGTCTTGCATAATGAAACAAATTGTCAAGATTTCTATTAGAAAAGGATTTAATGTTTTAATTATATTTATGTAGCTAATTAATAATTGAACACGATGAAACCGGGTTAAATAATTAATTTCAAATTAATCAGGTAGAACTGAATCTTATTAAAGAATGGAAGTAGATGAATTATTGTATATACTTGGTTTTTAATTAGGTAGAAAAACACAAATTCTTTCTCATATTATAGTTTATACTGTTCATTTCCTACATATGATCATTAAATAAAATTTTGATGAAATTTTTTTTAAATAAAGGCATATGTAATTAAATTGAACATCCAGTGTAAAATATAAAAAATTTAAAAATAATAGTGTCATATAGTTTTCCTGTAGAAATGATATTGATATAAAATTAAAGTAGAATATTGAAACATCGCGAAATAAAATAGTTATATTTCAGAAATTAACACCAACTCTGTTATTTATTAAATTTAACGCAAAAGAGGTACAGTAAAAAATTCATCTTAAAAGTGATTTAGTTGGCAGCTTCTGGCATTCTGATGTCGGATTTTGGTATATCATTTTTGTCAAAGAGTAGTAGCTACAAGTAGACTTTAGTATTTTTTTTTCAAAGGTTTTTTTTTTTTTTTTTTTTTTTCATTGTTTGAAATCTTAGAGCCCAGTTAAAAGTCAAAGTATTTCTCCATTTTTTTCTCAAAATAAATATATATATATGTATATGCACTTTATACTCGCTAAAAAACATTCAAAAACATTATAGAAATGGAATAAAGCATTCAGTAGGTATAGTAATACGTCGAAGAATTGTAGTGAATTTATGAAAATAAAAACTGGCAAAGTCGACTGGGATGAATCTAAATGTGATTAATAAAAATGTATTCAAAATAAAACAATAGAATTTTTAACTAATAATCCCATGATTAGTTCAAGAATTAAACTGGGAATCAAAATTTCCTTTTAATGGTTCTGTAATGGGGAATTTGTTGAGCCCTGTTGGCCAATTAGCTAGAGCTCTGGCGGTGGGTACCGCACCTTCAGGATCGAATCTTAAGGGGTGGCATGGATGTTAGGGAGTGGTTCAGATTTCCTGTTAAACTATAGATACCGACCTAATTAACCTAAAGTGTACAAAAAAAATGACCATAGAGCGACATACCACACCATAAACTTGTTGATCGCAAGATTATTTCTTAACTGACATTATTTTGTACGTAAAGCCAAAATAATAGCAGAAAATTGTAAGAAAAAATGCACCACTGAAGATGGTAGGCGGCATTCTTATCAATGGAAAAATCAAGAACCGAGTAACTCTTAGTTTTCACTTGTTAAGGTATTACTGTAAATTTTAAAAGAAAAAATTAATCGATGAATATCAAAAAAAAATTATGAATGTTGTTACTTCTGTTACTTGTATATGAGTAATTGCAAGAGGTGATTCATTGCAGTAAGTTATTATCCATTATCTTTGAATGAAATTCAGAACAACTGATGCCACAATTTGATAATCAGTAAAAATTTTTAAAAAAATTAAATATTTTTTTTAAGAAATAACTTCTTGGTTTAAAATATCTTGCATCATTGTTGACGATAGATAAACTAAAAATTTATTTTTAAAAATGAAATTAAAAATCATTTAGGATATTATTGCAATTATAGTGAATTAAATCATGAACTAATGCAATGTTTATAATAGATAATTCTTATCACTGACTATTAAAAAAGAACTGAATGCAATTGCATGTATATGAATCCTCACTGATTAGAATAACTGATTAATAGCAATTATCATTATCCAACATCATTAAAGCATTATTAACAGCATTCAGGGAACAATTGTCGTATATTATTTCTATAACAAATGTATCAATATTTTCTGTATTCATTTAATTAAATAAAATATATTAATGTAAGCCATTATCTTTAGTCTAAAATAATTTTATCTTCTTTACGGTTCAGCCATCTTTCACAATAAATAAACAGAAAGTTGTTAATTTTAAAAAAAGTTAAACCAATTGATGGCATAATTTAAATGTTATGAATTAAACATGAAGTAAGTACAGTGATATTTTTTAAGCAAGGAAATTTTTTGCTTAGTATTTAAAAATGAAATCTGTATGTGAATGAATCTGAATGTTGCATGTATATGAATCATTACAATAACTGACAACTAACAATTGTCATTATCCAATATCATTAAATGAAATTCTAGCGGAACAACTGCCGTATATTATCTTCATTAACAAATATATCAATAATCTCAGCATTCAAGTTGATCTTAATATAAAGCCACTATCTTTAGTCTATAAATGTTTTATCTATACGTTTCTGCCTTTATTTAGAATAAATAAAAACTAAAAATGATTTATTTTTAAAAGGATTAAACCAATTAATGACATAATTGAAATATTATGAATTAAACTAGGAAGTAAGTACTGTGAGATTTTTTTTTAGCGATGAAACTTTTATTGCTTAGTATTAAAAAATGGAATCTGAATGCAGTTGCATGTATATGAATCATTACAATAACTAACAGCCAACAAATATCATTATCCAATAATATTAAATGAAATTCAAGAGTAACAAACGTCATATTGTTCATATATTATTTTTTATAATAAATGTATCAATAATTTCAGTATTCAATTTGATAAAATAACTTAATATAATTCGATTATCTGTCTAAAAAAAGGCTTTATCGTCTATATGTTTTTCGCCATAATTCACAATAAATAAATTAGAGGTTTTTTTTTAAAAGTTAAGCTAATTGATGACAGAATTGAAATGTTATGAACTAAACCATGAAGTAAACAAAGTATTGAAAAAATATGATCTGAATGCATGCATATGAATCATTACAATAACTGACTGAAAACAATGATCACTATTCAATATCACTAAATAAAATTTAGGATTAACAATTGTCATATATTATTTTTATAACAAATATATCAATAATTTCATTCAATTTGATGAAAACATGCAAAAGTTAATATAAATCTATTATCTATCTAAAAATGATTTATCTTCTATATGTTTCTGCCATTATAATAATAAATTAAAGTTTATAAATTACTAAGCCATTTAAAATTACTAAGCCATTAAATAAATTAAAGTTGTTTATTTTTAAAACAGTTAAGCCAGTGCGATGACAAAATTAAAATGTTATAAACTAAACTATGAAGTAAACTAAGTATTTATTAAATGGTCTGAATGCAGTTTGCATGTATATGAATCAATACCATCAGTGGGAAATATAAGCTATCACTATCTGACATCATTTAATTAAATGCAGAATGTTGCAAATTATTTCTATAAAAAATGTGTATAATAATTTGAGAATTCAATTAAAAATAAACTTCCATTCTCTTCTGTCTACATACAAAGAGAAAAGAAATAATGTTCCATAACAAAGAATTTTTCTACAGAAGGCATGGACGTGCTGACTTCAATGAGTGATGGGGTCTTATTGAAAGTTCCAAAGAACATATTCGAAATCTCGAATTCTTCTTCTCCGTTGCAGAAACAGAGCTTAAGGGCATTTCCGATTAAACCACGCCAGAGTGAATGTTGGTTCAAGACGTCAGCATTGCGTGACCGACCTTTGTTACTTTGTCTTTGGTTGAAAAAGGAGCTGAAGAAAGTATAAAACGACATAAAAAGATCTTCTCGAACAGTTTGCAATCCTTTGAAAAGGTTTAAGTATTAGTCTTTTTACGGTTTTCAGTTACAAAAAAGGTTATACCACGGAACAGTAGCTTTTTGTAATTTATTCTGAAAATATACTAAAATTCGATACTATACTAACATTCATACGGTTCATAACTCAATGTTAACGTGTGCAGCTAGCATAGTGGAACATTGAGGTTTGATTCCGCTGGCGGTCGTCTATTGCAGACAATCCTTTCAGAAATGTGGATAATCGATGACAATTGTGACAATGGGAAATGACAATGATGTTATGACAATGCGATGTGACAATGTGATGTTTTATATATGTGATGTGACAATGTTATGACAATGTGTGTGAAAATTGTCGAACATTTATGTTTATGTGATGTTTGGGAGTCTTGGGTGTTTTTCTGAGTTGTCTTATATAGGACACGAAAATGCTTAGAGTTATAATTTCTCCCCGAAGGAAGGTTATAAGTCTCTATAAGTTCTCCACGAAGGCAATGTCGTTGTCGTCAACAACGACGAGCAGTGGCTAGCAGTGATCGAGTGGCTGGCGCTCTGGTGCTCGTACCACAAATATCGGACTCATGTCCCGGTGGTGCCATGGATGTTTGTAGTGGTTCGAAATCCTCTTTGAGCCACATGTGCAGGTCTCTTATGACCGTAGAGTGTCACAGAGCCCAATCAGACTTCTTCTCACCTACATCATTCCCAAACTGTAAAGGGACAACTCAGTTCTAGGCACAGTAAAATGGTGTGGTTAGTAGTAGTAATAGTTGTAGGCAGTTTGGGGCATACATAAATGAAAAACGAGAGACATTTCTTTTCATCAAAAAATATTAAAAACCAATTGGAATTAAATTTAGTTACAAGATTCGGCAAATATCGATAAAAAGAATTTAAAAAAGTTGTTTTAATAAAATTCTGAAGCGAATGTACAAAGAATTAATTATTACTTTATTTAAAAAATTATTTTCAGTAACCGGGCTCTTTATCCTGAATTATGATTCCCTTGATCAATACATATGTAAAGTTTCAATATTAGGAATCAGTTACATTTCTCTCACATAATGCCGTCACAAATTCGAAAGAAGATTACTAAGGATATCACCCAGGGGATATGAACATTCTATTCTCAACATACATTACATACGTAACATTCTACTCGCATCATTACATACATTACATACGTAACATACATTACATACGTAACATACATTACATACGTAACATACATTACATACGTAACATACATTACATACTTAACATACATTACATTCGTACTTGTATCATAAATTGTATGTAAAAGTGTCAATTGTTAAACAAAGCACACAAACATAAATTTATTCATTAAAATTTCTTTTGTCACCTTTAAAGTATACCTCCATCGAGTACAATACAGCTATGACAGTTTTTGATATAATTTCTCTATACACTTTCTTATACATACATTTTAGTAATTCTGTAAACATTTTATGATACACTTCCTTCTATAGTCTACACACTCGTTGATTCAAGTATGGCCTTCCATTCCTTCACCGATTTTATTTTATGGCTTAAATTCGAATCAATATGCTTTCCTCTAAGTAGAAATTATAATTTTGGAAGCAGGAAAATCATATGGTGTCTTATCAGGTGAATATGGTTCTTGGTGGATAACATTCATTGCGTTTCATGAAGATGGTGTCCGTAACAGTTCGGGAACTCATGTCTTCAGCTACCTACCTGTGACGTTCTTTCCGAACAAAATTGAGCGTTTTCGAAACCAAACATGTTTCAGACATGATTCGAAAATGGCTCAAATGATGAATGCGTTTCATGGCTAAAATTTATGTCATAATAATATGAACGGACTTTAAATATGTATTCACCTCTTTGGGCCAACTTTCTAAGACTCATATGGCGATTTTCGGTTACCAACTTCTGATTTTGTCAATGTTTCCATCGATCGTCGCCCTGGAAAGTCGACAAGAAAAAGGGACAAATCAACTACCTCTTCTTGGCTCTTTTAAATGCTTTATGCTCATTATATGCTTATGCTTTTAACATGATTGTGTTTTTATTCATCAAAATTTATTTTGTCGTCTTTAAAAAGTAGGCTCCATTGTGTGCAATGCAACAATGACAGTTTTAGATTTAATTCTCTAGACACTTTCTGATACCTATAATTTAGCAATTCTGTATACACTTTCTCATACCTACAATTTAGTAATTCTGTATACACTTTTTAAGCCTAAAACTTAATAATTCTGTATACACTTTCTGATACCTGCAATTTAGTAATTCTCTATACACTTTCTGATACACTTCCTTCTGTATTCAACACACTCGTTCATTCAGGTAGGGCCTTCAGTTAATTCACAGAAATTTTTTGTGGCTTAAATTCGAGTCAAAACTTCATACTCGAAGAGAAATTTTTAATTTTGGAAGCAGGAAAATGCCATATGGTGCCTTATCAGGTAAATTCGGTGCTTGGTCGATGACATTCGTTGTGCTTCATGAAAATGGAGTCCGTAGAAGGTCGAGAAACCATGTCTTTAGTTACCTACTTGTGAAGCTCTTTATGAACAAAATTGAGCTCTTTCGTAACAAGAAATGTGATGATGCATTTCATGGCTAAAATATAAGTCATAATATTATGAACGAACTTTAAATATGCGTTAACCTGATAAGGCACCATATGGCATTTTTTTCCTAATAGCATAATACGTTAACCTCTTGAAACAACTCTCTGACTCATATGAAAATTTTTGACTATCAACTTCTTGAATTTGTAAATGTTTTCGACTGTCTTAACCCTAGAAGTTTAAAAAGTACGAGGAGGGAAATCAACTACCACTTCTCGACCTTCTTTTACATTTTTTATACAATTTATATACTTGTGTTTTGACATGCACTATTCGCCGCAATCTTCTGTAGCATTTTTGCGATTTTGAAGACGAAATTTTGCTTGCAACACAAAATTTAAAACAAAATTTTGTTCAATCAGTTTTTCAATTGTGAAAATTCACAGAATGCAAAACCCGCAAAATGTTTGATTACAAAAATAGTTGCTGTCAACGCACGAAATGATACGTAGATCGCACTCAAATTCAGCATGGTAAATCAGTACAGTGCTACAGACTTATAAAATAAATGACAGTGATGTTTTTTAGGCAGTAATGTTAAATTATAAATTCCGATTACTTTTTACATTGTGTATTGCCACATTTCTAAATTACTGCTTAGACATAGAAGCTTTCGAGTTTTGAACCAGGCTTCCCTACATGGATAAACTAACAAATTTTCGATACGAACCACTCTGGTTGAACGATATCGTTTATTACTAATAGCAGAACTTAATTTTTACTTTAAGCTACTTTTCTAATAGCAGAATTTTAAATATGAACTTTGAAATACACTTTTAATGTATAATAAAATGCACGTATACATGTTTTATATATTTATTTCAATTAATGAAATTTCACAGGAGTACACATGAGCAAATTTTTTTTACCTGATTTAGTTTAGATTGGCATAACAATACTTTATTTCATTCCCTTAATTACATGAAATTAATAAAATACGTAAAAAATTTTTGTAGGTTATAATTTTACTTTTCGAAATACGAGATGAAGAAAATAAACTGGCATATGTTTATTCTAAAAATATGGAAAATGTTAATCATTTTATTGAACAATTTTTTTCCAATTTATTCCAATTTTAGTTACATTTTTTTTTTTATTTTCTATTCTTTTTATGAATATAATATTAATTTAATGAGAGATTAGTACCAATAGTAAAGAAAATTCTACTTTATTTGTGCATTTTACGAAAAAAATACAATTTTATTCTATTCATTTAATAGAAAGCATATTAATTGAAGGAATAATAGGACTTTCTTGCACTAGATTTTAGTTGCGAAAAAAAATTATTTTATTTTTAATAAATACTTGATTTAAATTGAAAAACAATCTCATTACATTCTTTTATCGTGAAACATACTTCATTTGTATTAATTGTCAATTAAATAATTTTTTTCAAATATGATTGTTTTACAAAAAAAAAAGTATATTATGAATTAGTCTTTATTTAAAATGGAAAAATTCAAATATTCTTATGAAAGTGAAATTAATTTAGGCAGATATATTGCCTATTAGATAAAATCTTAAAATTTTGCTGTATCAATCATATGAGTTGTTTTTTAGTTAAAATATACTAAATAGTACTACTTTCAATTAAGAAAAAAATTACGTGATCTTTGCAATAATCTTGGCAATAAATCCCATATATATATATATATGGGGTTCAATTATTCTTATGTAATTGAATTGAATTCAGCTTGATATATAGTATATTAAATAAGATATTATTTTATTTTACAGTAGTATCCTATGAGTTGTTTTTGAAGTTTTTGAATTAAAATGTTTTAAATACCACTACTCTCCAATTAAGAAGAAAAATAACATAATTTTATTTTAAAATATCATCTTTCAAAATACAATGATTAAGAGTATTAAAAAATGGACCAAAAAATAACTAATTAAATAAAAGGCGAAAAACAAGCAATTTATATATATATATATATCTATATATATTTGGGAATTATTTACAAATTTCGTAGAAGATCATATAAAAACATGTTTACTTCGCATCCAGAGCAGTGATTTTCAATGACATGCAGCTTTGATCATTTTCTGAATTGAATTTTACATGAATTTTAATTTTTATTAAATGCATATTGTTTAATTTGCATTAATTGTCATTTAAATAATTTTGTAAAATATAAATGGTTTTTTTTTTACAAAACTATATTATGAATTAGTCTTCATTAGAAATGGAAAAATTCAAACACTCTTATAAAAATGAAATTAATTTAGACTCATATATTGTACATTTGGCATGATCTTAGAGTCATATCTGTAGTAGTCATATGTATTCTGTTATGACAACTACAGCTATTCTATAGTGGTCATATGAGTTGTTTTTGAATTAAAATGTATCAAATACCACTACTATCCAAGTAAAAAGAAAAAAAAAAAAACATAATTTTATTTTTAAATAATATCTTTCACAATATACAAGCTAAGAATATTAAAAAAATTTACAAAATAAAAAAATACTAATAACTTATTAAATAATAGATGAAAAAATTCATATAATATATACATATTTATATTTACAATACTTATTAATGAATTATTTACAAATTTTGTAGAAGATCATATAAAACCTGTTTATTGCGTATCCAGATCAGCAATAAACTCATTTTCAATGACATACTGCTTTGTTGATTTTCTGAATAGAATTTTGCATGAATTTAATTTATTGTTAGAATCACATTGTTTGTTTTCATTATTTGTCAATTAAATAATTTTGTAAAAAAAGATACTTCTTTTGCGAAAGTATATTACAAATTAGTCTTCATTAGAAATGGAAAGGAGAGACAAGATCTTAGTATTTTTCTGTAGTAGTCATATGAGTTGTTTTTGAATCAAAATGTATTAAATATCACTACTCTCAAGAAAAATATACAACAATACAATATCATTTTTTCATTTACAATTCATTTTTTCATTTACAATATCATTTTATACAGTTTTACAATATCATTTTTCAAATACACAGGTTAAGAATATTAAAAAAATAGCCAAAATAAATAAAAGTTTAATAACTAATTAAATAAAAGGCGGAAAAACAAGCAATACAATTATTTATTTACATATTTTGTAGAAGATCATATAAAAACATGTTTATTTCTTATCCAGAGCAGTGATAAACTCATTTCCAATGACATACTGCTTTGATCATTTTCTGAATTGAATTTCGTACGAATTCTATTTTTTATTAAAACCATGCAATTGAATAGAACATCCAAACAGAAAAACCTGCATCGGATTTTATTGAAGTCATTTTGATCTCAATTACGTTCAAGTAATTGAATTTTTCAGAATGAGAAAAATATTTTTTATTTATTTATTTATTATACACTTTGAGATGTATTTTTATTTTAGTTATTCATTTCTTTTCTAACAGAAAAAAATTATTTTCCAAATTGGATGTAAGGTGATTCGTTTGATTACATTTCGGGTGCAATTTAAAAACACTAATACATCCATTTCAAATTTTCATGTTTTAAAACTTAGAATTAAATTTTCAAACTAAGAAAAACATTTAATCGACTTTTAAATTTTATATCAATTGTTTAACATTAAACATTTTTTGTTATTAAAAGTATATTACATTTTTTTAAATAATATTTTTAAATGTAACATTAAATATAATATATACAACATTTTCATAGTAAAACTTATATTTTTTTAAAAAATTAATTAATTATTTTTTAATTATCCACTCAATTAAAGATAAATTGGATTTATATTAACAGAAATTTAACAATTTATTCAATAAACCACAAATTTAATTTTCAGAATGTGAAAAATATTTTCTTTTATTTATTATACACTTTGAGATGCATTTTTATTTTTAAAAAAATGTATTGTGCAATGTACAACAACAATATACTGTATTTGAATGATAAATATTTTATCTGGAAAGTATCAACCATGAGCAGTATTCATTTCTTTTCTACCAGAAAAGAAAATATTTTCCAAATTGGGTGCAATTAAAACATTTCTGGTGCAATTTAAAAACGCTAATACATCCATTTCTAAATTTTTATGTTTTAAATCTAACTTATATAAATTTCAAAACCAGGAAAAATATTTTATTGCATTTTAAATTTTATACCAATTGTTTAACATTAAACATTTTTTTGTTATTTAAAGTATATTAAAATTTGTTAAACAATATTTAAAAATATAAAATGAAATATAATGCACAACATATTTTTATAGTAAAACTAATATTCCTAGTTGTTATTGTTAATGTAATGTAAAAACTATTATTTTTATTATATTACAAACTGTAGAATTGTTATTGTTATTATAAACAGAACTAAATTATTATTATTATAAACTGAACTAAATTATTGTTATTATAAACTGAACTAAATTATTGTTATTATAAACTGAACTAAATTATTGTTATTATAATTATAAGAAGTATTTAGAATTAGAGAATTATGCAATACATTGAACTAAGATGAAAATTATTTAATTTTTTTTTAAAAAAAATTATCCACAGAAAAAATTGGACTTATATTAACAGAAATCTAACAATTTATTCAAGAAACCACAATATTATTTACGTATTTATATAAGATACTGTAAAATTTTTTTTAAGTTTATATTGACGAATTGAAACAATCTGTTTGTGTTGGAAATTTGAATGATAAATCTTTCAGCCGGAAAGATTCACCATGAGTGGTATAATTAGGGTAGTAGGATGATTTTCCAGCTTTTGTAAATTGCAGCATCATAATTCTAACTTCTGTACTACACCCGTCACCTTGACTAATGCTGGAACTGCTGCATATTTACGTTTTAGTAATGAATGACCTCAGCTTACAACGAATGTGAAAGCAACGAATGCATTGTGCAATGTACAACAGCAATGAACTCTATTTTAATGATAAATCTTTTAGCTGAAAAGTATGGACGACTGGAAGCAATATGATTTGTGAAGCAGATTTGGTTTTCCAGATTTTTCGAATTGCTATGTCATAATTCTAAGTTCTTTAATTCAATTCCACCTTGAGTAATGCTGAAATTGCTGTTTATCTTTGTTCTAGTAGTGAATGACATATTACAGCTAACGTGAAAGAAAAGCAATGTACTGTGCAATGTACAACAACAATATACTGTATTTGAATCATACATATTTTACCTGGAAAATATCAACCATGAGCAGTATGATTAGGAAAATAGTGTGATTCTCCAAAGTTGACAAATTGCAGGGTCAGAATTCTAAATTCTGTACACCAGTCGCCCTAGGTAATGCTGAAACTGCTGTATATCTTCGTTCTAGTATTGAATCACCTCAGGTTACAACGAAAGTGAATACAGCAATAATGTACTGCATTTGAAACATAAATCTTTTAGCCTGACGTATCTACCATGAGCAGTATGATTAGGGGAGCAACATGATTTTCCAGATTTTGCGAATTCCAGAGTCATAATTTTAAATTATGTACACCGTCACCCTGAGTAATGTTGAAACTGCTGCATATCTAAGTTCCAGTAGTGAATGACATCAGATTCCAACGAACGGGAAAACAATAATAATGTATGCTGCAAACTGTGCCAGCACATTTTGACTACGAATACCTTTACCTTGTTGATCTACAAGTCGGACTATGAAACATCATATACTTTTAATACTTTGCTGCTATGTATTGATTAATTCAATTTATATTGATTAATTATATTTTTAATTCAAAGTACATTATTTCAATAAAATTAATGATATAAGAAAATACATTAACATAATTGGATCCAATAATGACAATATACTGCACATTGACATACAAGAATTATATAGTATGAAATATTTTCATTCATTAAAAATGGATTTGATAAAATGAGGCACATGGCTTGCATGTAATCATTATTTGCAGAAAGCACAACAAAATTATTTAATATATTTATATTTCCTTACTTTATGCATAATAAAAAATAATACAGTTTAACAAAAACCAAATAAATAACATAATACCTTCAGGAAACATTTTCGATATTTATGCAATCAAGAGCAAAAGTGATTAGTTAAATGGTTATTTAATGGATTATTTTTTATAGCCATGCCTAATAATGTTTGTTTGCAAACATTTCAAACATATATATATATGCAAACAATTCGTGAGCAATTTAATTCATTATCTAGCAACAACCTCACCTGTACTTTATAATAATAATGTGAAAGGAAACATGTTTCTAAACAATTAAATATCGTGTAAATAAAAACATTGTGTAGAAAGGGATTTTTTTATCCAGGTTTACACGTAAATAAAGAGTTTTTTCTAATTTGAAACAAATCAAATCTTTCCATAAATTATATTTTTATATTTTTTTTTGTTATTATTTCAGATCCTTTTTACTGGGTCTTTCTAAATTAATTCAAAATTAATGTTTGTTGCATATGCTATTAATTGTTGAGGTTGATTTTAATGTTTTAATTTTGAAATTATTATCTTGTTTTGTTTCTCTTAATAATATTCTTTTATGTATATGTAAAGTTATGTACGTGTACATCATGCATACTGTATGTACATGTATGCTACGTATACGTTATATATATAGTTTAATAATACTTAAGACTTCTGTAGAATATGTCTTTATATAAATATTTGAATTTGCTTACTTTACTACTATCGTGTGATTCGGTATATGGTACGAAAATTTAAAATTCAGTTTTCAAATCTGTACATCCGTGAGAAATGGAATTATCTTAATAAATTGTGCACATAATGGAGTATTAATAATAACAGAATGTAATAAATAACCTAATTGTCCATTTAATTGTATTCAATATGTCAAATACTCTGTATGTATATCTAAGATGGTTTCCTTTCATAGTAAAATAAATATAATAGATTGTTTGTCTCAAATGTTTCTGTTTATAATGTTTTAAATGTTTAAACGTTTTAATGTTTAATGTGTTTTAATGTTTAAATGTTTAAATTATAAATAGTTTTAATAAATAGTTTAATTATAAATAGTTTAATTATAAATAGTTTTAAATTAGATTTAAAGGTTTTCAGGTGCCCATTTTGGGATTTGTTTTAATACGCAAATATCCTGTATACATCGAATAAGGCTAACAATTTGAATAGCCGGGCACATTATATTTAATGTTTCTATTTATAACTATTTATTTATTATTTATATTAGGTTTTAAAAGATTCTGCAACAGACTATGGAATTTATTAGAGCAAGTTACGGATTGTGTTGCCCTTTTATGAAATTAATTTATGCGTCGAATGCTCTGCATGCATAGAAGAGAGCGAACAATTTTAATATCCTTGTAGAATATATTGAATAACCATATGAATTTTTAAAGGTTTCTGCAACAAACTATGGAATTTCTTTTCGCTTTTAAAGTTATGAACTGTGTTGCCCTTTATGAAATTAATATAAGCGTTGAATACTCTGCATGCATAGAGGAGAGCGAACAATTTGAATAGCCTTGCCGAATATATTGAATAGCCAAATTAGCTTTTAAATGTTTCCTGCAACAAACTATGGAATTTCTTAAGTTAAATGGAATTTAAATGGAATTTTTTAAATTCTTCGCTAAGTTATGAACTTTGCCCCATTTTGGGAAACGTTTTTATATGTACATCTGTAGCGCATCGAATAAGGTGAAAGACAATCTGAATAGCCTTGTAGAATATATTGAATAATCAAATTATTTTTTAAATGCTTCTGCAACAAACTATGTAAATACTTTGAGTTAAGTTATGGCTTGTGTTCCCTTTTATGAAATTAATTTAAGCGTTGAATACTCTGAATGCATAGAAGAGAGCAAACAAGTTGAATAGCGAAATTCATAATCGAATACATTAAATAGCGAAATTCATAATTGAATACATTAAATAGCGAAATTCATAATTGAATTCATTAAATAGCGAAATTCATAATTGAATACATTAAATAGCGAAATTTTAGCAAACTAGGAAGAAAGTTTTTTACAAACTAAGGAAATTTTTTTGAGCTGAGTTATCAATTGAGTTCGAATTGTTTTATGAATCAAATACCTTGCATACATGACATAATCTAAACATAATGAATAGCTTAATTCATAACAGAATATACTGAATGTCCTAATTGCCATTGGTATCCGTAACATTATAGGGAAAATTTTTGATAGACGTTGCTACGCTATATGCAGAAATTATTCATTGCTCAAAATTTCAATAAAAATTAACCTACATAACATCAATATTAATAGTAATTAAATCAGTGTGTAGGTTGAATTAGATATAGATAGTTGACTCGTTATAGACTTAAAAACCAAAAAGTAATAATATTACGTTAATAATTAAAGGTATATAATTACTTCTTTATGCTTAAACATTTCGAAGAAGACCCAATGGATAAATTGTTCCCCCACAAGAATCACCACGGTTTCTTTAGCCTTTTTTATTCTTTTTCAATTCCTTCTATTAGCTCACACTCTTCCTATCTTGTTCAAATTTTCAATCGTTCATAAAATACTTTTTATACATCCACTCAAGTTCAAATACATTTTTTTTTTGAACTTGTAGTGGATGACACTGGATGTTAATATAGTGTTTTTCAAATATTAATTCAGTAATTAAATTTAATTCATTAATTTTAGTTTTTTTTTTAGATTTAAATTGCATATATCTACCAATAGATGGGGCCAGATAAACTTAAAAATAAAATTATTTATGAAGGACTTTCTGTAATATAGTGAAAAAAAGTAGGAATTGACTTTAAAATTTTTTTTTTTTTATATTACTTGTTTATTTTTTTTTTATCAGTATTATTCTCCAAATAAAATTTTAGAAATTAATAATTTCGGATTTCGTATTATTTTAAATTGTTTTTAATTACTATTATTTTAATTTCACATATGAATTTTTAAATGTTTGAGTATTGAATTTACCTAAAATTAAATGTACGTCTAAAAACAAGTCTTAAATAACTGGTTCACAAATTGGGGGAGGGGTGGGGGGCACCACTCAATAGAGAACCGCTTCAACTTTCCAGGGCGAATATAGTAGCTTCCGGCGCATTTGGCGTGGTGTTAATAAAATTAACTGGTGAAGAAAGCATAAAGATGAAAGTGAGAATAAAAGAACTTAGAAAATATATTCGTGCATGCTTCTGTTGTGTAAGATTATTTTCCAGATAAGCACATAAAACGCAAGTTACAACCGTTCGATGATCCATTCGCCAACAGATCTTAACTAGCAATTATTGGCAGGGCAAAGCTGTCGGGGATTCGAGCTTACATCAGCAAGAATATGTCAGTAGAGTAGAGATTACCAAACTATAAATAGGTGCAAGTCCAAATGATGATATCCATACATAGCATTTATTATCATATGCATAAGTTGTGCAAATTTAATGCCCTCGACAGATATTCATTAAATTTATGATACTTTATTTACGATATATTTATTTCGATATTTACGATATATTTATTTCAATATTTACGATATATTTATTTCGTTATATTTACGATATATTTATTTATTATATTTTAAGACGTAGGCAGTCGAGTAGATAAGGAAAAGTATAAAGTAAGGTACTATATCTTCACTTAAATAGGGTAGATTACCAGGAGAAGGTGACACTATTTTTTTTAAATAAAGAAAGGGTATAACAAATATTTGGGAACCACTGTCTTAGATTAATCACACTGAAATTCCACTACATCTCACTCTAACAGTGAGCGAGGTAAATTTGCTTTTTTATGGGCATAAAATATTCTTAGGGGGAGGGGGTAATGTGATAGTAAATTAAAACTAAAAATATATAAAAAAATTCTTTTAAAACAATTCCTACTTTTTTTTTTCACTCTATTGCAGAAAGTCTTTTATAAATAATTTTCATTCATTTTTTTAAGTTTATCTGGCGCCATCTATTGGCAGATACATACAACTTAAATCTAAAAAAACTATAATTAATGAACTAGATTTAATGAATGAATTAATATTCGAAAAACTGTATTAACATCCAGTGTCATCCACTACAAGTTCAAAAAAATTGTATTTGAACTTGAGTGGGTGAAGAAAAAGTATTTTATTAACGATTGAAAATTTGAACAAGATATATATAGGGAGAGTGTGAGTTAATAGAAGAAAATGTATAAGTATTGAAATATAGCTAGACTGAAACATGCTCTACTAGATGGCCGAAGGAACAAGGTTCGAATTCTCTGGGGTAATGTTGTTGTCCCTGCTTTCATAAACAAGGAGATTTGATGGAGATTGAGATGTGTAAAGCATCTCGCTTCAATGATCTATCTGCATGGTGGAAGTTATCCGGGTTTTTCTATACGGTAACAAATGCACAAACGCGGGGTAGTTACCCCTAAAAACCGAATAGGAAGGTTAAACTCCCACAGGTAGGTTATTCGTGGTATACATAAGGCACGCCAATATTCCACTTTCATCCTCTCACCGTTTTAACTTGTAGGGAGCTATGTAACCCTTAGTATGGAGTTAGGTGTGAAGGAAATAAAATAAAATTTTAGGATTGAAATATATAAATTTTAATGAAACACTGAAATGTATGAATGAACGAAGATTCAAATGTATTTATTTTTCAATTCTAAAATGTCTTAATTTTACCTTTATATGAATATTTAAATCAAAAATAATAAATAAATAAATAATAAAAAATACATAAATTCTGCATTTCTAAAGGTATTAAAATCTCTTAAATTTTGCATCTATAAGAGTAATTAATTCTCATAAATTCTGCATTTATATGAGTATTTAAATCTCTTGAATTCTACATTTCTATAAATATTTAAGTTTTTAAAGGCTTAAATTCTTGTAGGCTTAAATTCTACATTTCTATGAGGAATTAAATCTCTTAAATTTTGCATTTGTATGAGTATTTAAATCTCTTAAATTCTGCATTTATATGAGCATTTAAATCTCTTAAATTTTATAATTATATATATATTTATTTAAATCCCTTGAATTCTGTATTTTTATAAATATTCAAATCAATTAAATTCTACATTTATATGAAAAATACAATTTTCATTAAATTACATTTATTTGTTGATTTAAATCTCTTAATTTTTTTTATTTTCTCAAATATTTTATTGCTTTAATTTGGCAAATTTAATGCAGAATCCTCAAAAAATTTATGCAAGCTGACATTTTAAGAATCAAAATTTTGAATATGCGGATACTATAAATTGAAATGCATATGTTAAACATTTATTTATGCATTTAATATTTATAAATTTGCCGAAAATTATGCATTCTATGCAATGCTTTTGTACAAATGTCGAAATTCTAATACAAATAAACTTTTCAAAAATTTATGTTTTTCAAATTAATTGATAGCTTTTAATAGTTACAATATATCGACATTTTATATTTTAAAATTATTTCATATACTTCTTTACCATACTTTACTATAAACTTCTATATAATTAAATTTTCAAATGTCAACGCAAATCTTTAAAAATGACCAAGAACAAAATCTCACCAAGATTTTACAAAGATTCCGTTTGGAAGAGAAGTTTTATGTCTCTTTTTTAATAATCTGTTAGTACATTTGTTAGTTTCATGATAATTGAAATGGTTTGTTTATTTAGGTTGCAAATAAAAATACGTAATAACAATTTAGTGTCGAATCCTATTTACAGTTCAATTAAAAACAAATTTATATTTTTTATTAAATTCCATATTTATGTATTATTGAAGAATAAATCTTTTCATTTGACGGTTTAATACTTGTCTTCATTTTTAATATTTTTTAATTCTTCTTTCTGTCTTAAAATGAGATCACCAATAAAATAATACAAAATTTCTCCAAAATTTTAGCTCTCTTTTTATATACTCGCTCAGATATATTTGTTTCATGGCCGTCGAATTTAATCAGATAGGTAAATGGTAAATTAAAAATAGGTAGTAAAAACTCGATATCAAAAGGTATTTATATTTTAATTGGAAGCAAATTTGTATTTTCTTTCCATTCTACATTTATATGATAATTTGAAAATAAATCTTTTTTTTATAAAATAAGATAACCTTTTCATTTGTTAAATTAATGCTTTTTATTCATTTTGTTAGATAATTCGTTTCTTAATTTTGATGAATTTAATGCTTATGTAGTAAAAATGACTAAAAATGCTTGTTTTTATTTAATTCATTTGGTCAGCTGATTGGTTGCTTCAATTTGACATTTAATGCTTATGTTGTAATAATAAATAAAGTATTATTGATTATTATTACTACATAAGCATTAAAATCAAATTTAAAAAACGAATTTTTTGACAATATGAATGAAAAAAAAAAACAAGTATTCTTTTTGTCAAAATCTTTCATTTTGTCAGTTAATTCTTTGCTTTACTTGGATGAATTTAATGCTTATGTAGTAATAATGAGTAGAAATGCTTGTTTTCATTTCATTCATTTTTTTAGCTAACTCGTTACTTTAATATGATGAATTTAATGCTTACTTTCTAAAAATGCTTACGTAGTAATAATAAATAAAGCATTTTAAAAACAAGTATTCTTTTTCTCAAAATCATTCATTTTGTCAACTAATTCGTTGCTTTAATTTGATAAACTCAGTGCTTATATAGTAATATTAAGTAATAATGCTTATTTTCATTTCATTCATTTTGTCACATAATTCATTGTTATAATTTGAGGAATTTAATGATTATGTAATAATAATAAATAAAAATGCTTTTATTTATTATAACTACATAAGCTTTTTAAATTCATCAAATATAAGTAAAGAATTAGCTTAGAAAATGAATGACAGAATGCTGGTGTTTTTATTCATGCTCTCAGATAATTCTTAAATTTAATGAATTTAATGCTTATGTAGTAATAACAACTAAAAATGTTTGTTTTCATTTAATTCATTTTATTAGCTAATTTGTTGCTTTAATTTAATGAATTTAATTCTTACGTTGTAAAAATAAATAAATCATTATTATTGTTTATTACTACATAATCATTAAATTCATAAAATTAAAGCAACGAATTATCTGACAACATGAATAAAAACACAAGTATTCTTTTTGTAAAAATTATTCATTTTGTCAACTAATTCATTGCTTTAATTTGATGAATTTAATTCTTGCGTAGTAATAATAAATAGAAATGCTTGTTTTCATTTCATTCATTTTGTGAGATAATTTGTTGCTATAATTTGATGAATTTAATGATTATATAGTAATAATAAATAAAAACGTTTTATTTAGTATTATCACATAAGCTTTAAATTCATCAAATTTAAGCAACGAATTAGCTGACAAAATGAATGATCATGACAAAAAGAATGCTTGTTTGTTATTCATGCTATCAGATAACGTTTTGCTTAAATTTAATTGATGCTTATGCAACTATGAAAAGTAATAATGCTTATTTTTTTTTTATTCATGCTGTCAGATAATTGATTGCTTAAATCTTATGAATTTATTGCTTATGTGGTAATTATAAATAAAGCTATATAACTACATAAACATTAAATTCATCAAATTAAATTAAAAACAACGAATTAGTTGACAAAATGAATGATTTTTACAAAAAGAATACTTGTGTTTTTATTCATTTTGTCAGCTAATTCGTTGGTTTAATTTGATGAATTCAATGCTCACGTAGTAACATTAAGTAATAATGCTTGTTTTCATTGAAATTATTATTTCAGCTTGTTTTTTTATTCATGTTTTCAGATAGTTATTTGTTAACTTTGGTGAATTTAATGCTTATATCGTTATAAAAATGTTTTCATTTATTTCATTTTGTCAGCTAATTCTTTGCTTTAATTTGATGAATTTAACGCTTATGTAATGATAAATAAAGCATTATTATTTACTATTACTACATAAGCATTAAATCCCTCAAATTAAAAGCAACGATTAAGCGGACAACATGAATAAAAAATAACCATCATTTTTTGTCAAAATCTTGTCAGCTTATCCGTTGCTTTAATTTAATGAATTCAATGTTTACGTAGTAATAATAAGTAGAAATGTTTGTTTTCATTTCATTCATTTTGTCAGATAACTCGATGCTTTCATTTGATTAACTTAATTCTTATGTAGAATCGTCAAAATTGTAAAGGAAACGAAATTTTTTTAAAAATAAATATTTTCAAATTCATGGGTGCTTACCAATGGTAGCAATACATTAAATTTTATATATTTCGTTAATCAATATTTTAATTACCCTAATATGCGAACGATGTAGTACTTCCCTAAAGATAAACATTCAAACAAATAGGAGACAGGTCTTAAAATTTTGATCACGAATAAAATCTCACAGAGATTCCCCAGAAATTTTATCTCTCTCTTTAAATAGTCGCCGGGGTACATTTGTTTGTTCCATGGCTGCGGAATTCCTCGGAGAATTAGGTGGTCCGTTACTCGCAGTGTCATGGTTCATTACCCCACCTTTTAGCGCACGCACACGGGGTACCGAGGGGACGCCCAGGCTTCACTACAAAGCAGTAATTGTTCTCGCAGCAACCGCTTCCCCCAGGGCTTCGCCGGGGCGCAGGGGGACCTGAATTAGACGTGACTTCAGCTTATTGACGTAGAACATTCACTTTTTGTTCGGGACCGGAGAGAAACAATTCTTAAGTCTGATATTGTCTGGCGAGTCTTAATGGTTGAGGGACTTGCTGCTTTAAGTCAGGAATGAACAGACTTGTGAGTGTATGGACTCGTACAGGGACCGCGGGCCAAACACATAAAATTTCTATAAATGCATCCGTCAAATATTTATTTTAAAATATTTCTATTAAATATTTATAATTAGAATTAAGTACAGGGTGATTATAATTAAAGTCCCACTTTCAAAATGCAGTAAAAAAAAAAGAACCATTTATCACAATCAGTTCAAATTTAAACTGAAGATACTTGAAAAAGGGGGAAACAGTACATCATCAAAAAAAAAAAAAAAAAACTTCCAAAGTGTATTAATAGACAGGTGCTGTATAAGCATAAGAAGCTGTGTAAGCGCCATAAAGAAAGTGAATGCGGCTGCCAGTGATATTTCGAATCGAAATTACAACGTATTTGGCATGAGTTGCACATTAAACCAACTGTAGTGTTCAATGTGCAGTGATTGTCTCTGTTTTTCGATGGAAAAAAATGACTTCCAAGTCATTCAACACTTGTGACACTGTTAGTGGAAAGTCCATCCACTACAGCAAAGTCTTACCAAATTGGAGTGAAAAATCAGTGGAACTTTTTTTTTGATGCCCTGTTTCCTTCGTCAAGTATCTTCAGTTCAAATTTAAAATCATTGTGACGAATGGTTCCTTTTTTACAGCATTTTGAAAGTGGGGCTTTAATTATAATCACCCTGTATATTTTATAATAAAATTGAGAAAAGTCATTTATATTTATTTATTTAATGCACTTTATTTATTTAATAAATGCAGATCAACTGCAAGGATATGCAGGCATTGACGGTCATTATGTATATTCTGCAACTTGACTACAGGCCGCACAAAAAGAAATCGCAAATTATAAAGTATATAATTTTATTTTAATGCAGGAAAAATAAACAGCATACTAGTACTATGCAAATTAATAATTTGACCTGTGATATTAATAATGTTATACCATTTTGTTCAATTCGCAAATTAAACTTTGGCCTTCACAGATTTGTAAAGCCACATGTACTCGTGCAGAAAATAAATTTTCAAAAAGATTGCTGAAAAAAATTCCTCAAAAATTATATAACATAGATTTTTATTTTTTATATATTCTAAAAATAAATAATATAACATCAATAAGAAAACATTTGAATAATTTTATGTGTGTTACTTTAATAAGTGTTTTATCATTTTGTTAAATTTGCATAGTAACCTGTGGCTTTGGCAGAAAAATATGTGTTCATTCAATTTAACTGAGAGCCACACAAAAGGAGCCTCAAGAATTATAACCCTCGTGTGTCATAGAGCCTAATCAGACTTCTCCCCACATCATTCCTTTAACTCTATAGATGCAACTCAGCTCTAGGCACAGTGATGTGGTGTGATGTAGTTGTAGTAGCAGGTTGCACTACTCTCTACAGTCATATGAGACGTGTACCTATGGTTCAATGCGGATTCCGAACCATTATAAACATCCATGGCACCGCTGGGACTCGAAACCAAAACTTGTGGTACAGAGTGCTAGCCACTCGGCTATTATTTTCGACGAAATGATCTATAAGTTCCAAAATGTATTGAACTCTCTAGCTATTCAGATATTTAGAACTGAAAATGAAACCAGATATAAACTCTCAGCTGGATTGTTATTTTTCTGCGAACCATCCACATTTGCGTTTAAAGAAGGAACTAAGTTTCTAATAAAATAAAACGCAAAAATAAAAAATTAATTAAATAAAAACAATCATTTTGTAAAAAATCAAAGAAAATCGCACAAAATGAAATCCGAAGGGAAGTTTAAAAATTGACCTTGTCAAAAGTCTTGAAAAGTATATTGTTGACGAAGTTGAAAAATTCAGATGTATATTGCACTCTTAAAATGATGTTTTATTATTATATGTAGCGTCGTTAAATTTGAATAAATTAATTTTTTAAAGTTCATTTGCATTCAGTTTTTAATAATTTTACAAAAACCTTAATTTATCAAAATCAAGGTACAAATAATATGACAAAATGTAAGAGTTGTCATTTTGAGATTAATAAAATAAAAACAAGTAATAAAAAAACACATGAATGATCTATTTAACAAAATAAGGAGTTTTATGAAATTCAATTATTACAGAAATATAGAATTAGTGATAAAGTTTATAATACGAGCATTGGATTACTAAATAAATGCATTTCATTTTACTGAGTTTTATAGCCTTTTTTTCTGTACTTACGATATTATTCATGCTATGCTGTTTTTTAGCTTTGTTTTTCAGAATATTCATATAATATAATTCACTAAAAACCTACTTACAAGTATTGAATCCAAAAGGGAATTTTAGTCAAATAAAAATTATTTAATTAATATTATTCTAATATGAATAATACAAAGCATTAAACTAAATACTTGAAATTTTTATACATCATTCTGCTTTAGTGTAACATAATTTTTCCTTTTTATTAATCTGATACAAAAATTCCATGGGAAAAAACCCACTTCTAAACGTCTTTTAACGGCAAACATTTTTACTGTTTGCAAATCAAATTATAAAAAAAATAATAATAAATAAGCAAAGATATCGTATTTCAAAAACGTGATTGTTATATCCTTTTTTATCATGAATTTTTCATTGCAAACGCTAATTATAAGGTCGAATAAAATCATTATTCAGTTAATTTTGTTAAAAATATGCTTTCTTTTAATCTAATGAAACATTTTTCTTTTTCAGATATTCCCAAAGAAAAGAAAAATGCTGTTATTGAAAGTAAGAATGGATTTTTATTTATTAATTAAATGAAGTTTTATTTTATGAAAATAAACATTTGAAGAGGATATCTAATGAGAAAAAAAATTAATTTTTTGAAAATAATATTTTTTTATTCATTTCCTTAAGAATAAAAAATTTTTATATGTTTTCAAAATGTTGCTGGAATATTTGCCTGTTGTGTAGTTGGCATGTAATCAACGTGTCAGAATGAGTTTGCTGTGAATGTTCACTTAACAATAAATGAACTAAATAAAAAAAAGAACAAACTTTTAACATGCAAAATATTTATTGTTGAGAAGTAAATACATTAATCAAGACATTATTTAAAAAAGAAAACATTATAGATATATTATGAGATAGTAAAGAAAACAAAAAATTATTATTTTATATGTTTTTCATGTAAACTATATTAATAATATACTGATAATTGTTTAAATGTTTAGAATCTAGTTCATCAGGGGAATCTTGATAAAAATTCTCATTTTTCTCATATTAAAAGGCTTTTGAAAAGGTTTTTTAAAGGATACGTAATACACTTCTTCTTTTTCTTCATTTGCTCAGCAAACCCCTTGGTGGACAAAGGCCATATGCTTATTAGCAAATTTCAAGAAAGGAGGTGTTTTCTTTTTACAGAGTAGGTTTGACAGTCCTACGCCCAATCGCATACAATCGTATTAGACTGTCACCAACGGCTTAAAGTGGATTCTGAACCACTACAAACATAAATGGCAACGCTGGGAACTCGAAACCAAAACCTGTGACACCGAGCGCCAGACCGCTAGACATAATATATTGATTATGCGAAATACTATTATATCAACATTTGTTTTAATGGGAAGCGACATAAATTCTCCCTCACAATGTAGGAAATAAATTACGCATGTGTAGTGTTTTTCCTACTGGAAGAGTTGTGGCATTTCATTCCCAGGAGAGAGGAATGTATATTCTTTGACAAGTACATAATGTCAACCCATCATTCAAATTTCACAGCAGAAAAACATTGTTGTAGGGGGTAGTTATATTACATGCAGTTAGTGTTTGTTCTAATGAGAACAACCTGTCACCCAAATCTGATAGCAGATATTCAGTGTCATGTATAATGAGACTCATGAAATTAGCGATTGCCTTTGCGACCTTCACAGTACGAAGAATTACTGATGGAATATGTACTACACCATGAGTTGTTCCATCGTGATGGGTGATATTGTGACCATTAGTTGATAAAAAGTCTACTCAAATGAGAAGTGGGAAAGCTGATCCCCCTTTGATGGATTTTCTTAAAGGGAGGTTTTTCGAAAACAAAGGAGAAAGTTCTGCGACGAATAAACTGGAAGTGTTTATTTTCTCGGAAGTGACTGAATAGGCCAGTGTTTTTGCATGTTTTCAAAGGAACCCCTGGTGGTTTCGTGTACCACGCCATGTGATAATTAAGATCTGTCGTTGACCACGCGTTTTGAGATTCGACATAGATTCGAGAAATCTGAAAATCTCCGAGATGGAGTGAACTGTACTTGTGATTTATTCATGAACTTGTGATCAAATTTGTATTTTTGATTTTCATTTCTTTATATAATAACCCTGAGTTCTATACATAGACAGCGCTTTTAAATAAAATTTAAAGTGTTCCCATGAACCTGAAAATGACCTCTTCTTGAAGCCTTTATGGGTCAGGTACAGGCTGAGACGTTACACATGGAATATTATTGCTTTTTTTAAGATAAATTTCTCGAATTTCTGAAAATGGGTAAATTTCAATCACATTTAATCAAGATTAATTATTAGATTCAATTACAGTCGTATAAATATGTATATAAGCTATAAGAACTTTAGATGTCATAGGCGTTGTTAACACAATAGAAATTTAAAGGATTACGGAAATATATCTTGAATTTTAAGTGCTTTTGGAGAGGGCCTTGTGTATCGCGGGTTATTTTACCGATTAGTAGAGACAGTTCCAAAGATAATTAAAACTTACTAAAAATTATTATCTTAACTAAAAATGTATCCTCAAGAGGTACGAAAGAGTATAAGAATACATAAGAGATACATTCTTGGATAGGCGTGCTCCAAACTGTGGTAGCGAATATATGGGTGCGAGGAAATGAATAGATTGTTCTAATTACGAACTAATGAAAAGGTAAATATTTCACTGTACACTACAGTATAAATATTTAAATTTAAATAGGTTTGTGTACAGAAAAACAATTTGTTTTATTAACAACAGATAATTTTTTTTTCAAAAATTGCCTTTTACAAGTCTGTGTTTAATAATGTATCTCTGACGTTGCTGCTACAAATGGTTCAATATTTGATGATATATTTATTTTTTAAGAAACAAATACCCTATTTAACACTTATCCTGCTACATATTCATTGGCGAATTAACTGTAATAAATAATGTTGCCCAGTATTCTACATTACAGAAATTCGCAAACCTACAATATTCTTCGTTACGTATTCTACATTAATATCACGTGTTGGATTTTCTTATTAAAGAAAAAGCTAAAAATATTCTGCATTAAAATGCTAATTTAATTTCAATTCATAAGGGAAAAAATTGTTAGGTACTTTGAAAAAGCAATAAAATCACAATATGCAGAAACAAGCAAGGTGAAAAGAATTCACATAGGAGTGAAACACAAGAGTATCAGTCTCGTAATAACAGTAATATGTCGCCCACAGCGAAGTTCTCGTCATCTTTCCCAGAATAAACCTCCATCTCCATAGCAACAGGGAAAAAATGCACGCTCTGAAAAGTTAATCATAAGTTTTGATGCATTTTAAATATATGGCTGGAAGTAAGGGTTTTTTATTTAGTCCTGGAGAGATGAGAAGATTATAAGTATGAGATTTATGTGTTAAAAATCGATGCGATATCCAAAGGGTTTTTACGTACCTTATCTTATCCTTTTATTGATGAAAGATGGGAATAAATTGGTATATGAGTGCTTAAAAATCATGCATTTTGTTTGAGAAAGTTATTTATTTATTTATTTTTTTTGTGCATCGAGGATTTCTAGGTAAGAAATAAAAGTAATCTATTTTTCTGATGATGCGAAACTTTGCAACTAAAAATTTTGTTTAACTTATTTGAAAGGATTTCCAAATTAATAAAATCTAAATAGTTTATATTTGTTTATGTTTTTCTTTTTAATAAAAATTTCCAATAAAATTAGCATTTTTTATTTTTTTATTTTGAGCATATATACAGTAACCAAAAAGGTATAATTTATTTTCAAAAAGGTTTTCTGGAAAACTTTCCTAAATTTACGCAATAAAACGAAGCCATGTATAAGTTTTCATTTTGAAATAAAATCTTTATTGTCTTTAATTAAAAATTAGCACGGAGTATATATATCTCATTAATTTTATTTTAAACATTGGCTACTAATGTTCGTCATATTACCTAATGTACTGTTCTACTTTGCTGTACTGTACTACTATTTTTTTATTGAATTTCATTGATCGTCTCTTCAAACATGGGCCAGATTGTAACCATTTCAAAGAAATTTATTTAATTTTTATTTATTAATAATTAAGTTAAGAATATTTGTCAGACTCGAAAAGAATAGAACTATTTGATTTTGCTAAAGCTATTTAATAAGCTATTTACTGATGCCCAATCAATAACTTTTCGAAATACCAAAAATGCAAAACATAAATGCTGCAAAATATCTAAGTTTGCAAGCGCTGCTATCAAGAAGCCAGAAATACTCGAAGTTGATTGCGATAATGTGTGATATTGTCTTTAGACATATCGGTGGGAGTTTACAGATTAATCAGGGGTGGGAAACTTATCATGCTATCATGACTTCATCACTTATCATGCTTACATGCTATCATATCCACTATAGAGTTCGTATTCATGAAGCAATGACAGAAAATATCAGCCAAACATCAAGCCATCAGTGTATTCTAACTATTTGCTGTGAATGTCAGTTTGAGAATTGAATCGAACAATTCCTACGCATTGCTTGCGTGTGTAATTATAGCACTAAATCAAAAAAATTTTTTTATAAAAAAAAAAAAACATATGTAAAATAAAGTTTAATTATGGTGATAAAATCTTTTGTTGGTTTAAAAATGCCTTAGCAACTTGTTGGATAACGTTTGTTTTCTAAATAACTGTAGTAGAATAACACAAGCATAAGCGTTGGTGTCTGTCTAAGATTGGCAAAGATGCCTTTCGTTGGGGCTAGAAAAAGTTTTGGTTTATCATCCAATAATTATTTTTTCACACTAGGGTTAATTATATCGTAACCTATAATTTAAAGTGGAATCTGAAACAACTAATAAGCATCCACGATACGAACTTGATATCTGTGGTATAAAAGCCAAAGCTCTAATTACTTGGCAGAAAATGAATGATGCAAAATAAATCCTTCAGATTATTTCTGATAGTGCTTGAAAAATTGAGGATTCAATGCAACCGATACTCCATGGTGCATCTTGAATATACATCTGCCTTTGCTAAATCTGCCCCAATTATATGCCGCTATTACCACAGGTGAAATACCCAGCATTTGATAACAACAACAATATAATGATTTCAAAAAATATCTGATCTTTAAATGATTCTTCTAATATTTATTCCATTGTGTTTGCCAGCTGCATTAGAAAAAAATCTATTTATTCTATAGTTCATAAAGGAAAAAAATGTTGCTTATAATGCTTGTAATTAGAATTAAATGCTTATAATTAGAATATATGAAGACAGTACATGAATCTAGAGAAAAACATACATAGCTTTGAAATAAAAAGGTAAAAAAGAAATATGCAGGTGGTTATCAAAATAATGGAAACACCTGAATATAAAATTGACATTTAAAAATACGCTTCATAAGCATTAAAATTAATAAGGCTTATGAAGCTTTAATAATTTTAGTTACCAATTTTATATCATGGTAGTATGAGATAGCATTAATGAAGTTGTATACTTTGGAGTTTTGTCAAAAACGTAAAAATATCATATCTCAGCCAAAAAGGCCAAATTGTAGGAGCAAGACTGGCTGGAGAAACTGTGACCGAAACAACTTAGCTTTTAGGTGTTTCTAGTGGTGTCTAAGCGTACACATAGAAGGACAAGACAAGCTCGGCAAAGCAAAATAGTGGACTGAAGGAGGAGCTGAAAGTAAGAGACAGGTGGCTATTTTTAGCGGATTGTGATGTTTAAAAGAAAACAACTGCAGCAAAAGTGACCACAGAGTTCAATCAGCGTCTGCATTCTCCAGTGTCAGTAATTACAGTTAAGAGGCGCCTTCATAAATTGGACATTTACACCAGAGCAGCAATTCCCAAGCCACTTGTAACAGATGTTAATGCCGAACATCGTCTACTGTGGTACCACACTCACAAAACCTGGTCGAATGATGGTAATGTGGTCTGATCTGGTAATGTGGTCTGACGAATCGTCTTTCACAATTTTTCCTACAATAGGACAGATTGTACGTTTGGAGGGCACCTGCACAAGCGTATGTCTTTCCAACTGTCAAACATGGAAGTGGATCTGTCATGATGGGGGACAGCTGTATCGTGATTTTCTGCTGGACCAATCATAACCTGAAAGGAAGGATCACTGGGGAGAAGTATAGAGAAATTTCAGCTGGTTCAATTTAACCAGGTTCATCCCATGATGCAAACTTTGTTTCCTGCAGGGATATGGAAATATCCAGGAGAATAATGCTGCTATTCATGTAGTTGGACCTCTCTAATCATGGTTTGATAAACCTGAAGATAAAGTGAAACTTCTATCTATGCTCGCAGAGTCCCCGACCTCATTATCAACAAACTGTTATGGTCTATTTTAAATATATCAATGCGGAATCGATATCCTCCTCCGGCACATCTCCTGGAATTTTAAAACACCTCCATGAAGAATGGTTCAATATGTGTGTGTTTCTATGATTTGATTCCCATGCAAAACCAAACTGCATTACGTGCCAAAAAGCTTTCCTATGCCATATTAATAAAGATACCTAATAATTCTAGGGCGTTTCTGTTATTTTGATAAACAATTTAATAATATTTTAGCCTGCATTCTAACTGGTATTATTATTTATTAATATTTTTAACTTGTATTGTATCGGTGTTTTTAAATTTGACATACCATTTTGTAACATATATAAGCAGTGAATTTTGAATTTATAAATTACTGCTAGTATATGTAATTGTGATAAATAGGGTAACCTATATATCTCCAAAATTTATGTTTTCTATCATGAGAGAAAACAACGCTTTTGTGAATATGTACAAATCAAATCAAATTTAAATGCATTCAATAATCATTCTTATGTGGAGAAATAATTAAACATTCCTCATTAAAAAATAATATTTTTGTTTATTATTAAAAATGACAATCTTCAAATTTACTATAACAATAACATTAAAATTTAATTTATATTCTTTTATTTAACTATGTATCCCATAAGAAAACTATATCATACTTCTAATCCTACAATCCTTTATTTATTTATTTTTTTCAAACAAGACTTTTTCTAAACAAAATAAATTCCGTCTATACCATGATAAAAAAAATTTAAAAAATGTAAACAGAATTGTTGTATTAAATTTAATTTCTTAATAAAGATTTATTTATTGTTAAAAATTACAGATATCGCTGTCTAATATCAAACTCTCGAATTATCGTTGTATAATATCAAACTATCGAACTATCATTGTATATTATCAAACTATCGTACTATCATTGTCTAATGCCTAATAAACATCGTAGCATCATTGTATAATATAAATAATCACTTTAAATTCTCCAAATTTGCATCGACATTAAAATTTAATATATTCTTTCGTTTAGCTATAAAGCACCTAATAAATTACATCATACTTTCAAATATATTCATTAATCATTCTTGCGTGAAATAATTAACTATTCATCATTTAAAAAATATATTATTTTATTATTAAAATGACATTGTCTAATATCAAACTATCATTTAATAATATAAACAATCACTTTGAATTCTTCAAATTTACACCCACATTAAAATTTATTTTATATTCTTCCATTTAACTATATATCCCATAAGAAAACTACATCATATTTTTAAACGTACAATCCTTTATTTATTTATTTATTTTTGAACAAGATTTTTCTAGACAAAATAAAATCCGCCTATACGATGATAAAAAATAAAATTAAAAAAGTGAGAAGAATTACTGTTGTATTAAATTTAATTTCCACATAAAGATTACGTGCGAAGCAATATTTTTTTTTAAAGTTGGACGCCATAGCGTGAAAGCAACACATTTCTCACAATTTATTTTCGCAGCTTGGAAAAAATAAGTACTAATAAAATTAGTTGAAATCCTTTGTGAACTGTTTTCTTCCGGAATTTATTTCAGAAATATTTTTACCTGCAGCTAAAAGCGGTTCTGGCAACAGAGAAATTTTCTTAAACACCAAAATAATACTAATAGCTTTTACATGTGTTGAACTAAAAACATTTTTAATATTTAGATAAAAATATAAGCTAATGTTTTCCTTGTTGTGAGTATAAAAAATATGTTCTTCTTATTAACAAATAAACGTTATTTTTTTTTATTACTGGTGTCACTATCATGTTACAGATTAAGACATTAATAAAAATAATTAGATATTAACTCATGCGATACTCAGTTTTTTTTTACATATTGGAATCTTCTACAGATGTAAAGGGATTTGTTATTTAGTAAAATGTTAATAAAGGATTAATTAAACATTTTCTTCGCAGTAATTTATTTTTTTTTTTTTATTAATAAAGTGCTTTAACGATGTACATTAATATATATTATTTTCATTCATTTAATGAATTTGAAGCCTCTTTTATTAATAAATGTGAATTTTTTTTATTATTTTAATTAATTTTTTTTTATAATAGGATTTTAAAGCATATTGTAGTAAACCAGAAAGATTATGCTATGTTATTTAAAAATAAGTATAATTTTAATTATTTACTAAAGGTTGTTTCATTACAAAGTAAATTTTAAATCTTTGTTATTGCTTATGAATGTATATGTAGGAATTAATGTAATTTTCATTAAAACCGACTAAAAATAATATAAATATTTACAAAAATTTAAAAAAAGGTAAATTGTCTATTATTCTCATACTTATAAATTTGGAAACTGATATAACAATAGAGGCCCGACCGTGGATCAGTGGTAACATGCTGGTGAACATTAGGGCTGAGGTTCAATCCGCTGTCAGTTTTTTGTTGTACTGTTTCAAAATATGAAGATAGTTGATGACATTTGGGATGTTCAACATCTTGTTTCGTAAGTTGGACTATCCGGTGGGAGTTTTTCCGGGTTTCTCCCATAAAATAAACAAATGCAGCGAATTCATCCTAAAGTTATCCTGGGAAGCACTGTCTTCCTTCATCAATGACAAACTTCGACATGTAGGTTCTCCGTCAAAACCCAGAAGCTTTCTCCCGTCCATGAGACCACACGGGTTTATGGACTTGGACTTTTGCTATTGACTCGGCGAAGTGGGATATGAAAAAAAAAAGTATATATAATACTACAGCATTTAGAATATTTCGATTCTTTGTCAAAGTTGTCTGAAATTGTTATGTCATTGTTATGAAAATGTTCCATATGTTATTAAACTAAAAGGTACATATTTGTTCTTCAAGATTCCACCTAAAGGCATAATTTTTTGTGGTGGATCATCTTTGGAGGGAGCCTGATAGCCAGTAACTAGTGCTCTAGTGCTCGATGCTACAGGTTTTGGATTCAGTACCGGCGATGCCATGGATGTTTGCAGTGGTTCGTAATCTACTTTAAACCGTAGGTTCCGGTCTAACATGACTGTAGAGCGTTGGGTGTAGGGCTGACAACCCTACAGCGTAAAAAGGTAACATCTTCTTCTCGAAACCTGCATACGGCCTTGGCCCACCATGCAAACTGTTGTGCCCCTTATGATAATGATGAATATGGATCACCATTGGACTACTTGTTACAAGCCACTTACAATATATACTTGCAGGGTATACATTATTTCCAGGGAAAACTTTACTGCAGAAAACTCATATTACAACTATCTGTTTACTGATATGAGACATACTTATGCACATTTTTAAATTCACCATCTAGTGCCCTTTGGTCTGAGAACAGTGAAAAGACAGATGCCGCCAGCGTATTCGAATTTGGTCACAACCCACGCTTGTGGGTATACTTTGTATTTGGCCCTGAGTAAGGCAATAATGAACTTATATCAGAAATTTTTATGCTTTAAATAGTATCAAATAATTATTTTTATACTAATTATTAAATTAGTTGTTAAATATTATATATGTAATTAATTGATTAAAAATCGTTAAATTAAAATAATGAAACACAACAGTTTTCATGAATACAAATACATCAGTTTTATAAAATAAAACCCCATAGATAATAAATCCCATTAATAATTATATTTAGAAGAACGGTGAACAGCATAAAAAACAAAATATCACGTCATTTCGAAATGATTAACTTTTATTATCTAAGATTCATTAGCTTCCATTTTTTTCATAAGTTCAGCTTCAGGTTCGAATCCTGGCTGTGACATGGATATTTGTTAGTGATTCAGAATCCCGATTTAATTAGCCTTAAGTGTACACAAAATGACTTTAGGGCCAAACCAAACCATAAGTTCGATTTCTATAACCATAATTCTTTTAAGTAATCCTGTCGTTCGAATAAAGGGGTTCCTTAAAAAATATTCAGGATGTAGCAAAAGGATTCCTTAAAAAGGATTCAGGATTTCTTAAAACTCCGGCTGCTGTAAATGACTTCAAGTGGTACATATTAATAGACTTTTCACAACATACTGCAGTTCTTGAACAGGGTTCTTGATGTTGCAATAATGTGTAATATTTAGGTAAATAAGATGACTATCATCTCATTCAGTGATATAATGAGGCTTCTATCAACATTCAAATACAACAGTCTGTCTCCACACGAATCTATTATTCCACATATGCTACAATGTATTTCTTAGAAGAAATTATGTAATTTCAGGAATTTCTTAAAGAAACCAAGCCGGTTCAGGTGACGTCGACTCCCTCCATAGAATAGGGCGCGGCATGTTATAGTTCTTTAATAAGGGTTTTTGATTCTACAATAGAATTTTGTTACACACATGTGAACAAGATTTATTTTTATCTTATTTGACGATATAACAATATTGCTATTGTGATTAAATTATAATATATTTGGCAATTTTACATAAATAGTAATTCTTTTTCATCACACTACACATCCACACCACCACACCACACCACATCATCACATCACATCATCACTGTGCCTTGATCTGAGTTGCCCCTTTACAGTTTGGGAATGATGTGAGTGAGAAGTCTGATGGGGTTCTGTGACGTATACGGTCAAATGAGAAAGGACCGAAACCTGCAGCTTAAAGTGGATTCCGAACCACTACAAACATCCATGACACAGCCAGGATTCCGAAACCGATACCTGTGGTACCAAGTGCCAGAGCGTTAGCCACTCGGCCATCAGGCCTCCATCTTCATCAGCACTACCGCCTGTTACAGGGTCATGGTAGTCTCCATAAGTCTTCTTCCATCTAATTTTGTCGGGGCAATAGACAATTCAACAGATAGATTGTCGTCATCTGTTGAATCCAGACTTTTAATCTCTTTTGACTGAATTAACCCATCTGGTAGAAGGCTTTCCTCTTCTTCGAGTGCCTTCCACAGTTGTGGAAAAGTAATTTTTTTAGTCGCATTTGAATTGTTATATCTGAAAACGTGGCCCAGCCATCTAATACGACTTGTTTTTATAACATTTAGAATATCCAGGTTATTTGAATTTGTTGTAAATTTCATAATTATATTGTATTCTTAAACATCGTTTTGCCTAACAGCATCAAAAATTTTAGTTCTTTAGCAATTGGTTGCTTAAAAATTACTGTCAAAATGATGCGAGTCGTGTATGTGCTGAAAATAGATTATAATGCAAAATATCTTAATTCGTGAGATAAGGGGTTTGATATTGAAATAAGTTCTTTGATACTCATGTTAACAAATGTCGATCGTCTTGTTCATCGATGTAATGAAACTTCTATGAATATTCGCAAGGACTTCCTCTCTCCTGTATCCGATATTTCACATTTGCATAGCTTGGACTCGATTTCATATGACAAGAGTATCAATTTCTCGAAAATGTAATCCTTAATCAGAAAAATCACCTTATAATTGCCGTTTTTTTAGTTATGAATCCTAATTAAACGCTCTGAATAGAATAGCAGTGATAAAACCGAATTTTGATAACCATTCTATCCTTGTGTTCTCAATGAGACGTTAATGGTTACACTTGCACCGCTATAGTACTGCTCGCTTATCTGTTTTGATCATGCGAA
>BPLR01020446.1:0-35789 GCA_021605095.1 Caerostris extrusa | reverse complement strand
TAGGGCAGTTCCCTTGCATAGCCATTAAAATGAGAAAAAAATCCAAAACAGGTTTGCAGAAATGTTAAAAAATTTGTGTTTCACAACTTAAAATTCCGAAATTATGATAAACTGATTGAATCTTTACAACTAATAATGTTTATGTATTTTGATTGTAGCCGCCAAAGCGAACATAATGATTCGCAGATGAATCCAAATTAGTAATTAAATAAACTAGAGTAACGCACATATAATACAGACAAATGCCTAATTAATAGAAAAATGATGTGTTATTATTCTTGTGGCTATTAAACTTCTCTTGCAGTAACCCATGTTCTTGTAATGTTCTTACTAAATTATGCTTCATGGATTAAATACTGTTATTGGTCGTTGATGTATTCAAGTAGCTAATGAATTTGGCTAATTTTTCTTGTATTATCATGATTATATTCCGCTTAATAGCTTAACTATGGTTAATCGGTTTATTTACACTCAAGAGCCTTTATGGCCACCCCTGCAGTGAACTCGCCTGTATGACGTGGAAGGCACGTGATCAGGTGGAAGTGGTATTTAACTGGTATTTTAAGTGGTGATATAATCCATGCCAAGGCGAGTAATGAATGGGCCACCTCGTTGACCGACCTAGGAGGTCATAATGTTTTGGCTCTTGAGTGTATATCGGTAATGAATTCTGTCGTGTTCTTTAATATCGTGACTAATCATGTCCCATTTATTAAATACGATTATTGATCGTTGGTTTATGCCTCTGAATGGCCGAGTGGCTTTGCGCTCTGGCGCTCGGTACGACAGGTTTCCGGTTCCAGTCCCCGGCGGTGCCATGGGTGTTTGTAGTGATTCGGAATCCACTTTAAACTGTAGGTCCCGGTCTAATAGGATCGTAGAGCTTTGCGGGGGCATTTTTTTTACTCCGCGTCCGCTTATCTTCAAGTTACACGCGCCCCTTGGGTAATGCAAAGTGAGTACGTCTGCGCAGCGCTTTCCGCCTTAAGGCATCCAAGACCGAGCTGTCTAAGTGTTTGCCAGCTGCATTAGAAAGAAAAAAAAAAAAATCGTTGGTTTATTCAAGTGTCTAATGATTTTGGGTGGTTTTCTTGTATTATTATTAAATTCTGCTTTTTATAGTTATTGGCATGCCACTACGTATTATTCATGTCACTAATGAATTCTGGCGATTTCTTGTAATATCAGGATTAAATTATGCTTCATGGATAGTAAGGTTATTGGACATTGGTTTATTCATGTCACTAAAGAATACTAGCGATGTTCTTGCAATATTATGGCTAAATTATGATTATTGAATTGAGCTCGGTTATTGGTCGTTGGATTATTCATGTGTTTAATGAATATAGGTGAATAATGGCTAACTTCATAAAGTAATGGGGTCGTTTAACTTTGCTGTATTCTGTGACTAATGAATATTATTGATGTTCTTGTTTTGTAATGACTAACATTTGGGTCGAGACATAAGAAGCAACGTGAACTACTCCACAAAGTCAAATAATACTCTTTTTTTTAGATTTTATGATTTGTGGTATTTTCTATATAATCATCATATTTCAACGTTGTTTTTATTTCAGTAAAAACGAACATGTTTGCCTATTATAAAAAATTAAATTTAAAAAAAAGTATATTTCAGTCTTTTTTAAAAATTCCTAACCAAATTTAAAAAAAAAAGAGACCATATTGGAAATTCGTTTAATCGATCAGTTTCCTACAAAAGGTATCGATAATAAAGACAAAGATATATTGGCATTCGTAATACTTTACTGGGATTATTAACATTGCATTGCACTTCTACCTACGGGTACTTTACAATCTATAAGTTACTGTCCACAAAATAGAATTAACAAATCCTAGAACATAACGAAAAATTTAAACAAATTTTACCACATTTGTAAAGAATAAAAAATGTATTAAATGTAAAAAAAATAACCAATCAATAAAATTTAGTTTTTTTCAAAATTTATATTTGTTCTTAATAATATTACACGAATAATGTTTCTGCAGTAATATATGTTTCATGTACTTTTAAGAAAGTCAAAAACAGTTAAAAATATTCAAGTCTTTTATTATTAATAACACTATCAGTTGCATAGCATATTCACAACTCGTTGCACCTTATCCTCAGGTCCTACTGTGCGAGACGGACATCGCATAGTAAGTTACTCATATATGTATGGAAAGGTGCGGCTTTGGTTGTAATGGAGAACCCGAGGTAGAAGTCTGACTGCGCCCCGTGTCGCTGGAAGAGAGAGCAGTGCCTGAGAGAAATTTTTAGGAGAAATACCTTTTGAGGTCCTTGGTGATATTTTTGACATTGAGAGAATTAATTGAGTTTTCAAGATTTTTATTTGTCTCATTTTTATGAGCGCTAGATCGAACTGTATAAAGGTTCGACGTTGATTTACAAAAGATTAAAAAACCACTTGAAAATAGTGTTTCAAAACGTTTTGAAATTTCTTATTTTGGAAGAGGCTCATTTTAGTTTTATGAATGGTAGATCGTTTTAAATATGACAAAATCTCACTCCAAAATGACCTGAAAGATCAATAAGCGAAACTTTTAAGAAGTGCAGGATTTGATGTGGGCTTTTCGACGTTTTAATTAACAGTGAGATTGAGGAAGGTATAAGCATAGAGAATTTTAATGTGACTCAATTTTGCCATGTAAAAAAAATAAAATTGTCATGAGATGGGAATAAGAATTATAAATTTTTGTAAAATTAATACTGTTCTCATTACACGTAGACATCTATTGGTCATTTAAAAAATAATCAAGAAATGATATTTTGCAATGAATGATATTTAAATCTGGCTGGTAATTGAAATGCGGAATTTTGCCATATGACTTGATGAACAGAAATTATCCTAAAAGTAACTTTTTTTTACCATTGGAATTATTTGTCAAATTGAATTTATTTTAATCTGTTACACAAGAGATATTTTGCATTGATAATTTGAAATGCTGCAGAACAGAGCACAACTTTTATTTAAAATATTCTTACATTTGATTTAAAAGAAAAGGTTTTAAATTTAGGTTTTTTTTTATATAAAATGCATTGGTAAAAGTTTGCAGGCCTCAAATATGTTACATTGTATTTTAATTAATTCGACATTAATTTTCTTTTCATAATCCAAATTAATTGGTTTCCGAACTGAAGGATAAAGAATCGTTATGAATCCCGACAAACGAAGCCGAACCTAAAGATATTATGTATCTCATCATCATCCTCATCACCACCATGATCGTCAGTGGCGCAACAGCCTTATAGTAGGCCAAAGCCTACGGGCAGAATTCTAGACAGGAGATGTTAACTTTTACGAGGTAGGGTTATCAGTTCTCTATACCCAACGCTCTACGGTCTATTAGACGTGGGACCTACTATTTAAAGCTGATTCCGAACCACTACAAACATCCACAACGTTGGGACTCGAACCCGAAACCTGTGGCACCGAGCATCAGAACGCTAGTCCTCGGCCAATCAAGCCCACTAATGTATATACCATAATAAATCTGCAGTCCGATCGGGATATGATAAATCTATAGACAGGAAAAAGCCTTCCGTTAGGAATGGGAAAAGATGAAAGCACATCAGATGCTGTCGTAAGGACGTTCGTTTTAAATTGTGATGGCAAAATTGAGATACTGTGTAAAGAACCTCCTCTATGTTAAGATGACTTTATTTAACACTGTTTAGTTTAGCGTGGAAAACGTATTGGAACATATCCCCCTGCGTTAAAAGGAGTCTTACTGTATCATGTTTTTGAAACCTAGTATAATCTTACTAAATTATTTGGTGTCCAAATTTTCTCAAATTGAAGAACACGATGTAACTAAAAATATTTAAAACAATTTTTTTCAAATGCAATTTAAGATGAACCGAATACTTTGGCTTCAGAATTACTGCAATGTAAAAGCTTTAGTAAGCCTCATCGCAAAAATATTTTAAATTAAAATTTAAAAAAGTGTGTCAAACTGTGAACAAGTTATTTATTGAAATTACTTTCTTCTCTTAAATAAAATCTATATTCCACTTCCACTCTGCGTAATTGGATTTGTAAAAATTAAATAAAAAAAAACAAGTCTATTAAAGTCATTTAAAAACAAGTCGATAAATAAATCGAATTTGAAAGAAAAAAAAGACAAACAAAATTATTTTAAAATATGTATTTATTACATAACATAAAAATTATATATACAGATTCATACATTTCAAAAATGTAAGTAATGAAAATTGGTATGTACAAGGAATATATACAAATATATACGGTTTAAAAGCGAAAAACGAATGATGATATGTACAATGAATATGTACAATTACATACGTTTCAAAAAACATAAATGATATGTACAATGAATGAGGATATTTACAATGAATGAGGATATTTACAATGAATGATGATATTTACAATGAATGATGATATTTACAATGAATGATAGGACAATGTTATTTACAATGAATGATGATATTTACAATGGACGATGATATTTTTACAATGACAAACAACATTTAAAATAAATAAACACATAAAGTATGAAAAAAACATATAAAAACATAAACACATAAAGTATAAAAAAACATAAACACTTGAAACGTATAAAAAACATAAACACTGAAACATATAACATAAAAACATAAACACAAAAATACATAAATATCAAACACAAAAACATGAAACATTTAACAAATATGATAAAGTTTTTTTTTTCCACATTAAACTTCTGTTTCCTGAGTTTTTGTTCTCTATGGTATTTGATGTGGGATGTAGGTTTTCTATTGTTGACTATTGAATGAGGCATTTTTTCTGTAACTATTGCTGCAATTTGTTCTCAATGGCAAAATAAATTTTTAATATTGTTTTCCGAACTGTATTAGTATTGTTGGATTTACTTCAAATGGCAGTGTTGATTTATGGATGGTAGAATGATAGGCTCGGTAGTAGACGGTTGGTTTAATAATTTTGTCTTTCAGGTGATATTGTTCCACTGTTGGGTAGCAAAGCAATGATCAATGGTGGGTTTTCTAAGTTCTATTGTAACTGATGCAATTTCTTCATTAGATGTTATAAGGCTGCTTTGAGATTGGCTTTGTTCGAAATTGACGATTGGTTTGAGAAAATTATCTCCAAGTTCATATTGTTCAGTAGTTGGCTGGACGATCATTTCATCTAAGGTTAAAGTTTCAGGATTGGTTATTACAATATGGATTATTTTTACTTGGTGTCTGTTTATTATTTTTTGTTTGATGGAGCCAAAAAGATGTAGTCCAGAATAGTGCAAGCCAGTGTCAGTGAGCAGATTAGAAGGAAGTTCAGAGGTGAAAAAATGCAGCAAACTATTAAGAAGAGCCATGCCAATATTATATTATCTTTATTATTCATTTTATTGCGGTATTCTATTGTCAAGAAGCTGAAAAATGTGGACAAAAATTCAACATTGTCAACATTATGAATATAAAATACATTCTAAATTTGTTCATTATTGCTCTTTACAAGCTTGCAAATTTAAACAATACTAGCCACTTTAACAGTAAAATATATTTTGTTGTATTTTTTTAAACAATGATTGAATATTCATTGTCCCAGTGTTATATATAAAAGACAGATCAAAATATATATTTATTTAAAGGGATAGCTTGGCTATGAATCCCTACGTGCTACACCTGGAAGTGTCTACATAAAATTATGATAAGTGTGTAGTGCTTGCAAGCTACTCGTTACACCATGGGCATTGACGAATTTGTTACAAATCTTGTGGATTTGGGGGGATTCAAGATGTCCGGCATTTTGAAAACAATAAAAGCATCTTTAACGTTTTATTTGAAAAAATTAATTTCTGTTAATAAATTATATTATTCAGAAACAATGCACTGTGGAAAATGTTAAAAATTTTTTTTAATAATTGTAAGACGTTATTAAACTTGAATTATTACACAAAAAATATTCCATATATTTATGAAAATTTTCATGTACAAACTGTTCTTAGAGAGAGGGAAATCAATCGATAAATGTAAATTTAAATATATATACATAAATATTTATTTATCATTTGTAAATGCACATTTTTTCTTTGAAATAGTGAAAGATATTAGATGATAACATATTTTAGAAAAATCATCTTTCAAAAGTTTCAGAGAGAAAATATCTAAATACAAAAGAACTTGATTTTTCGTATGTTATTTGAATTAATTTTTCAGAGAACCCAACAATTTTTCATGGAATCCAACAACTTCAATAATCTAACAACTGCCAGTTATTACATAGTATGAATTTACTGAGAATGAATAAGAATGAATTTTGAGAGTTACTGAGGGAATTCCGAATATCTTCCTAATATTAAAACTTAAAATGTCTTTTCAGAAGTTCCCTTACGCATTTTATGAAGGGAAAAAAATAGCACATACTAAGAAAAAGTATTTTCTATGTATTCTTAGCAAGTTATTTTACTCATAAAAACGAGAATGATATCTTATTAACAAAAATTAATTTATCTGGTTTTAACATGACATTCGTAATAGGTAAATTATTTAATCTTATTAAGGATATGGATGCATCTGTATATATTTGATTTTTATCATGTGTCATATGATAATTCCTAGTATGAATTATCTGAATTTGTAATAATGTATAGACAGTGTGACAAAGAATTTCTTAAAGGCAGGGTTTATAAAAATTAAATAAAACAAGTAATTCCATTTTTTTTTTTTATCTAACTAATGTTCTTTCGCTTTTTTCTAATACATTTGATAGAGCGGCTTAATAACGACTCGAATGTCTGTTTGAGTTCCCTTTGTGGCATGACATCTAAAAGTACGCGTCAAACATGTTTGTATAGTCACATTGTCATTAATTTGGTTTGGTTCGTCGCTCTACGGTCATCTGTGCACATTTAGGCTAAACAAACCGGGGCCTACAGTTTAAAGTGGATTCTGAACAATTACAAGCATTCACGGTACCGCCGGAACTCGAACCCTGGTACCGAGCGCCAGCCACTCGGAAGTCAATCTGAAATATAGTACTATAAGATGTCTTACGTCTTCAACAAAATTTAACCTTAATATTGCCAACCTTAATAACAAATCACATAAAAGAGTTTCTTTTGCATTCACCCTCATTAGTCTTTTTCTAACATTTTAAATTCTAGTTGTATCTCGTCAGCTCCAATCTATTAATCTTACACACCATCTATGAAACCAAGTAGAAAGGCCTATTCTGGCATTGCTACTCAAGGAATAGTATCAAATATGACGAAATTTAGGATGGGTTGGAGCATCGTCGCCAAGACAAAAAAAAAAGTCATGCCAGAATTGATCGTCCGTGAAATTGACGTCGATCGCACTTTTTGACTATCTAGGAGTCATTTGTCACGAGTTCATTAAATTATGTCAAACAGTCACAGAGCAATTTTACTTGAATTTTATGAGGCGTTTGAGAGGAGCAGTGATACAAAGGAGACCTGAAGTTTTGATAAACAGATTTGGATACTTCATCATAATCGTCATGATGAAGCAACTGGAAACCAAACATTTCATTATGAGTATCTGAGAATTTTTTTTCGACAAAGCACACGACTACTGTCATCATGTAGTCTCCATATTGTACAAATTTGATAATTGATTTAATTATAACTTGATTTAATTTTTTTTTTTTATTTAAAGTTTTAATCCACTATGAAGAGTAAACTGCTTGAAGCTGAAGAAAGATCGAAAATGGATTTTTAGAAGACATTCCAACAAGGAAAAACACTTAGAGAGCTGTACATGAATAGCAATGAAAAGTATTTTGGAAGAAATAATTCTTATGGAAATGCAATTTTATCAATTGACTTATTTATTTTAAGAAAAATGTTTCTTTTGCTGCAGATCTTCATATTTTAAATTAGAAAAGAATTTAAAAGTAAACTTTACCAGATAAAATTTTTTTGTCAGTTTAATTTCAATCTCTAGCTAATCGAAGATTTTACTTACGCATGTTACACACAGCCACCGAAGGAATAGGAGTTATGGGCATAGCCTTCCGGGTAACTTCCACCTTGCATCGTACGGGAAAAAACATAGAAAACTCTCATCAGGTATCTTGCCTATCGATGGCAAATTCTAAACATACGCAATCGCAATCGTAATCGTCATCGAGTCTCCTCTTGTCCGGGAGCAATACCAGCGGATTCGAATCTGAATTCTCTTTCATGCTAGCTGATCATGCTGCTATTCGGCCACCATCGGTCTTGGTCATTCCTTTAATTTTATATTTAAAAAATTTAAATTATACTTTTTAAAAAATTTTTGCGATCAAAAAAAAGAATTATTATCATTCAATTACATTTCGAAGTCCTTTTAATTTAAAAAAAAAGTGAAATACTACTGTGTCCAAAAAGTAAGTACAATTTCCAAATTTAAAATTTCCAGGAATTATGAAATTTCAATTTTTTTTTCTTTCGTAGGTTGACATCCTTGACATCTGTGTGAAATTTGACATCAAAAATATTCATTAGTGTTTGAGTTACGCTTGTCTGAATTGCATTAAATTTTGTTTGCGGAAACGTATATAAATGTTGCAGAAGGCATTCGGTGAGCATTCCTATATCGAAAAGAAATGGTTAGAAGTGATATAAACAGAAGGCAAAGAACGCATTGAAGACGAAGAGCCCTTTGGTCGACCATCCACTTCAAACCGACAAAGCTCACGTCCAAACAATTAAAAGATTTGGTGCTTGCAAACCATCGATTTACAATTAGAGACCTTGATGATGATGTTGGAATTTCAAAAGGATCGGTCAATTCCATTTTGGGCCCCAAATGCGTTCAAATCTCGATCGGTACCAATACTCGATTTTTGCCAACAATGAAACCCATATCTCTCCACAACCACCATATTCACACCGTGCGACTTCAGTCTATTCCCTAAACACAAAAGACCCTCAGGATCACCGTTTTGAGTCGATTGAAGAGATTCAACGTGAATCGCCGCTCACTTTGAAGACCATCCCTGCCGATGACTTTTTGGCATGCATTGAGGATTGAAAAAAACGTGTCCGGAGGGGGATTACTTTGAAAGCGATGAAATAAATTTGTAAGAATAAATAAATTTTGAAAAAAAAAAATAATTAGTCTTTTTGTGTACAGTAGTATTGAATATTTAAGATGAATTACTGAAATGCCAAATTTATGGTATAGGATCATCTGAAAGCTATTAAATTAATTTTGAATTTATCTTTTTTAAAAATCAGTAATTAATTTTTAAGGAGGATTCTATTTGGCTACCTATATTTATTAAAAAATGGCGAGGCTGTCAAATAGTTTCGTATTTTTGGTACTTGCGTTCTACTTCTTCCTTACTAAATTAATCAAACGAATTTATCACCGAAGCAAAGATAAAAATAAAACTACCTAAAGCTTTATTCTGTTTACCTTGGATTTTAATTTAAAAAATTAATGTAGTTATTTTTATGCATTAAAAATAATGCGTAATTACAGTAGAAGGCATTTCTTTTATTTAACTGTATTGATTCTGCCTTTGATTTGTTATTTTCACTGTTTTGAAACATTGGAATTTCAAGAGCAAGGCAGCAGTCATACATTTTAAGGAATAAAATTCTGCGAATGACAAATTGTTTAGTGCTTCATCAGATAAACTTTTTCGATTAGTTGAATATCTGAATTAGAAAAAATTCATATCGACTTTTCTGACATCAATTCAATTTAAAGTGGAAAAAAATCTCAGTTTAACAGTCATTAAATTTGAAACAAGCTGACATGAGTTAATACTTGAAACGTTTGTCATAAAAAAGACTGGTTTAAATGTAGTGAGCTATTAAATAGATTTAATAACTATCTATGAATACATTTTTACAAACTGATATCGAATTATAGTATTTTGATTTTAAAGTTTTGAAAATTGGCTTGACATTAGATGTTAAAAAATGCTATATCAATTAATAGGTTCAAAACATCAAAAAAATTAAAACGAGAAAAAAATGCGAAAGATGAATGCTTTGCACAATATGAAATGAAAATAGATGTTATTTATAATGAATAAAAATTATATCGATTTAATTTTTATAATTATTCCTATGTAATTTTTACTCCTATCTATGTTTCCTTTGATTCATTTATTTCTTTATTATTATTTTAATTTTCTATAATGCTCATATGTACATCCAAGATACTTTTATCTCCAAGTATTAAAACCCAAATAAAGCAAATATTGAAAAGATATTAGTTAATTGATGTCTATTGTGAAATCAGTATTTTACATTACTCATTTGAAATAATTGCATATTTACTAGAAAATATGTATAGAAATCGCTGTATGAGATTAGAAAATTATTTAATTATTCCACAAAACAAAATTCAAGATGCTAATTTTTAAAATTTATAAATTTTTGATTATATTTGAAGAAATTTCTAATGTTCCAAAATGAAATAATTAAAAAATTTTCAATGAGATCTTGTTAAAAAAGAATTTTAATCATTTTATAAAACTTGATTTGAACATTAAACTAAAATGTAAAAAATAGTTGTTAACATAAGAATAAAATTATTGACGAGAACATTAAGCGTGGGGTGCTCAATATCAATAGTTATAATTTTTCACTCGTTTCATTCCGAAATGCAGAGTTAGTTTAAAAATGTCATACAAAAGCACCCCACGCTTTTAGAACAGGACATTCATTTTTCTCGTCAGTAATTTTATTCTTATGTTAACAATTATTTTTTACTTTTTAATTTGATTAACTCTAAAAGCATGTTTTTGAACTATAATATTTAAATGAGGTCCCGGTACGGATGACTGGAACTATAGTTCTTAAAATAATTTAATTGTGAGTAAAACAAAGGCTAAATGTGAATATGTCGAGACAGCCAGTATTCGAACAGGGAATCTTCTGACCCGTAGTCAGGCGCGTTATCCGTTGTGCCACTGTCCCTCATTTCGAATGTCTTGGTATTTCCTTCTACATGGGCTAAATTGCTCTTCATAAGTTAAAATAATTACTAATCCTGGCGATCCTAATCATGATGAGATAATAAACCTATCAAAACATTTTAGTGTCGTCGGTCCTTGATAAGTCTACAACGTTTAAATTAAATCTGATCGTTTAAAGTAGGGCAAAATAGAGCCCAAAGTGTCAATTACAGACAAACATACAGGTGAAACTAATAAAAGCGTATTAAAAATAAGATATTAAAAATTAATAGTTATATATAAATAATTATAAAAAATTGACAAAAAATATATATTATATAAAAAAATAACAAACAAAAATATGTTATATAAAAAAAATAACAAAAAATAAATATTTTATAAAAAATAACAAAAAAAAAAAATTATTATTTAAATTTTTTTATTTTATTCTGAAATGTTCTACTTGTTTTGAACACGCAAGGCTTAAAAGAATGAGCGTTCAATTTTTTGCGAGTAATATGCATTACTGTCACTTTTGTAAAAGGTGCAGTTAATCACACAGTGCTTCTAATCAGAGGAACGATTGCCAATTTAAACTTTTATCCCCTTCAATTTGGGTAAATTTCCTCTGAAAGTCCTATTTAAACACAAGGTCTGATTCTTTTCTTACCATCTTATTGTTGTTTAGCAATGGTTCCCAAACCATCCCTTTTCAGAACAAAAAAATATTCTGAGCCTTCCATTTTCTTTAAGCGAACAAACAGGTTTATATAGTACAAAATATTTTCCTTTTTGTTTTTATGCACCTTCAACCTACGTCTTAAAATACAGTAAATAAAATGTTGTAAATAAGACAACTTGAGACATGAAATTATAAAGTTTTGGTTTCTAATCTGACACGAAACGTAAATATCAGAGCAGTTGCACTTAAAATTCATCCCTGAAGGCGATGGTTTTCCTCATCTGCAATTGATGAACTGTTCATGATATATATAAATGAAACCAGAGGCTCACAACAACAACAACAACAAAAAGTCCATTTCAGAGACATGCAGTAGTTTCGTAATCTAATTTGAGTAGTCAGCTTGCAAAGAGGACAAAGGCTTGAATCCGTTGGCGACATCCGGTACAGACCAGAAACGGAGAGACTCGGTGGAGAGGATGTGGGTGCCTCGTATTGACAGTTAGACAGCGTATTGGAAATTGAATTGGGGAGGGTTTTTGCCATACGAACCCCAAATTATAGGAAGTTATCCCTGGATGTGTTGTTGTTGTTGTTTCTGATCCCACTTGGCTGGCAAGCCCAAGAGCTCATACGTACTCATGATTGAAGGGGAACGAAGCAGCTTCTGTTGTGATGGAGCACCCGTAGGTAGAAGTCTGACGTTGACTCCGTGACGCTCTTACAGTCATAGGAGACCGGGACCTACGGCTTAAAGTGGAACAAACAAACATCCATGGCAACGCCGGATTCGAAACCCGAAACCCATGGCAATGAGCGCCAGAGCGCTAGACACTCGGCCATTCAGGTCCCAAATTTGTGAATGCCAAAGGCACGCGGTGTTCCCAGGTGGTCACCCACCCAAGTACTGACCGTGCCCTATGATGCTTGACTTCGGTGATCTAACGAGGACCGGTATATTCAGCATGGTATGGCCGTTGTCATTCCTGGATGTAAATCCCTAAAGCAGAGATATGAAAAAAAATGCGCCCTGTGGTATTTCAGAGAAATATGTCCCTAAATATAATAATAATAATAATAAAAATAATATTAAATAATAATCAATCGTCATCGAATCTCCTCATTTCCGAAAGCAATGACAGCAAGGGTCCCTCTTAGAGGATTCGAACCTCAGAATTCCAGCACTCTAGCTTCGCATGTTGCCATTGGGTCTCAAGTCCATCATTGTTATTCTTTCAAACTGCTATTCAAAATAAATGTTGTTAAAATCACCCAATAGCATTTTAAATATTTATAGCATTGCCTTAATTTTTTAAAAACAAATTAGAGGCATATAAAAATTTTTGGTAAAGAATCATTTGATATATGGAGTAAAATCCAATTAATTTTTGAATAGTTTTTTTTTATTTTGCCTTTGGTTCTTATTTTAAAATAGTGAGGCTGCCAAAATATTTTTTTTTTTTTTTTTTTGTTTCTTCCTCCTTCTTATTATTTATTATTCAAAACCATCTACGTCATTCTTATTTAAGTTATTCAAAGATATTTATTACTAAAGAAAAGAGAAAAAAACCTTATTAGGAACTTTTATTAATTCTATTGACGTTGGATTTTAATTTTAAAAGTGATTATATTCATAATTCATAATTTTTCCATTAAAAACAGAGCGTATTTACAAAGGGAGGCATTAATTTTATTTAACAGCAGTGATTCTTCACTTGATTTGTTATTTGAAGCCTCGGGATTCAAACTGTATTTCAGCGGTAATGAATTTAATGGAATGAAATTGAGCAAATGATAAATTATTCAGTATTTTGTCAGACAAATTACTTTCAGTTATTTGAAAACCTGGTTTAAGAAAAACACTTTTCGATTTTTATGGCATCAATTTAATTTAATGTGGGAAAAAAAATCAATTTATGAGATTATGAATGATAAAATCATGACAAAGATAGACTGGTGTAAATTTAGGAAGCTATTAATTAAGTTTAAGGACTATCTATTAATATATTTTTATAAGCTAATCAGAAGTTGGTACAGAAATATAGGATATTCACCTTTTCAGCTGTGCAAATAGAGATTATATTTGATGAGGGGAAAATATTTTATTTTTTGTTTACGGTTTCGGCAGAAAAATGAGGAAAAAATACGGTTTTCACACTATAAAATGAGATAATTTATCATGATATAAGATTATAAAATACTTAACTTATAACTATTGTAATTATGTTTGTTTTGCTATTATAATTTTTAATTCCAGTATTATATTTATTCATATCAATGTTCTTGAATTGCAATCATTACATTTTTATTTTTTAAATTTCTATTACAATACCCCCCTCTAATCTGACACTCATCAATCAATACGCAGAAACTACTACAAAATTGTCATGTAACAACGTCTTTAAAGCATTAAAAAGTATATTGAAAAAATAGCAAAACTCCTGTATTTGAAAAAAAGTGTGTTGTTTATTATTGCTATAAAAACTGTAAGTCAAAAATTACTTTAAACAAAATCGTAACCATGAGCAATAGACAACAAATGCAAACATATTTAAAGACTTTCTGAACAGAACATCATACAGAACAGGAGTACATTTGAAATTCTTCCTAAAAAGACATCACTATTCTTATATTGTTGTTTTTGTAGAACAGCAAGTCCCGACATCCTGGATACGCCGTATCTATGGTAAAAAGGTTCTGTAGCAACGAATTCAAGGCTCGGAGAATTATTTTCAAATAATAGTTGAAACTTTTGTGTTTGAAAGATTCCATTTTTCATCTCAGTGAGAAATGGGACTTAAAAGTCACTGTGACAAATTATAAATATAAGCGATTGCAGTAAGGTATAAACTTTTGTTTCTGTTTCAAATTGATTCATATTAAACAGACAATATATTCTTCTAAACTTATGAAAACAGACCTTAATCCATAAATGTTTAAGATTTTAGACAAAAATGCATATACAGAGTTATTAAGGTAAAAATTCATTTATCATTCTATTTGTTCTTTAATATTAAAAAAAGAATTTATTTAAGGTAAAGTGCTAGAATAAATTCAATATTTAATATACAAATTCAATATTTATTTCCATTAGTTTTCTGGATAGTTAATTGAATTCAGTTAATACTATATATATCACAAAATTTATTTTTATTTTTAAAATATAAATCATGCAATTAAAGAAAATTAAAAAAAAAAATCGTTTATTTAAATAAACAGAATTAACTAGTCTGGAAATTTCTTTAAATCGACAAAGTGAACTGCTTTGTGATTGCTGTTCATCTGTAACGAATAAAAAAAATCTTGTACTTCGTAACAATTATGGCATTGGATTTATTAATAAATTTACAGCTGTTTTATAGAGATGGTTTTTTTTACCAGCAAATACAAATGACGTCGACGATTTGGCAGATTGACGGAGAGCCTAGCCAAATATATATATATCATTAATTTATCTGAAAAAAATTAACTTATTAATTATTTTTATTAACTAATAAAAATTAATGCATACATATTTTTTTAATATTATTATTATAATCTTTAAGAAGGTGTAAACAAAAATGCACAATAGAAACAAAAACAATTGGAGGTGAAATTATGACTCAGCGAAGAATTGCATAGTAATTCAGAAAGGAGGAAATCGGAACGTTAATGAATAATATTCAGAACAGCCATTGCGATTTTTGAAATCAGAAATGTCGTAATCATAGTTGCTTAGATCATTCGAAACAGAACTATTAATATTGGGAATGGAGTTATAAAAATTTTGTGCACTTTTATAAACAAATTGTTTAAAACTTGAGAGGGAAAGAGCATCTGATATAAATACAAATGATGAAAATGCTTTATTTTAACGAGATACATATGTTAAATAAAGTTAAATATTTGTATACAGGAGAACTCCGCAAATTAGAAACTATTCCATTTAAATTGCTTTGAGTACCAAAGAAAGGCGACAATAGCTTTCACAAATTCATATAGACTTTAACGACTAACAAAACTGAATGTTCTCGGAAAAGATGAGTGTTTTATTGTTGTATGTCATGAATTCACTTTCTCTAACATGTCCTTTGAGCGTGAAGCCAGCTTTGTTGTCGAACGCAGTTTGTAGTGCACCAAGAAAATATACAAGGGAAGTTGTTGTCTGCTAACAAAGGAGAAATCCCTTTTCATTCCTTTCGGAAATCGCCGCAACATGTAATCCTCAACTTTTTTTATATCTAACAACTTTCTTACATTGACAAATTGCTTTTTACTTCTTTTTTTGAATAAGTGCAGGTTTTGAGAAACATTTTATAAAAAAGAAACTTGAAGACATACAAAGATTGTTGATAACAATAAATGTATTTATGTTTTTTTCTAATTCATGGATTATTTTACATAACATATTATTATGGATTATTTTACATAACATGGACATAACATAAAAAATGCACATCATAATTTTTGCATATTATGCTTCTAGTTTTGTTTGTTTGTTTTTATAGCATTGGATGCAGATTTTCTATTATTAGTTTGTTTATTGTATTGAATGAGTAATTCTTTTATTATTTCTGTAATTATTACTATAAATTGTTCTGAAGGAAAAAGGAATTTTTTAATATAGTTTTACGAACTATATTACTATTGTATAATTTTTAACTGTATTACATTTATTAGAGTTACTTTAGATAGTGACGATAAAAATATTTGTTTACGAATGGATGAATGGTAGGCTCGGTAGTAGATGGTTGGTTTAAGTATTTTGTCTTTCAGTTGATGTTGTTCCACAGTTGGATAACAAAGCAATTGATCGATGGTGGACTTTCTCAGTTCTATTGTTACAGCTGTCATTTCTTCATGAGATCTTAAATAAATTAATATTCTAAAAAACTAAAAAAAAACACTCTTTTAGAGTTAATCAAACTAAAAAGTAAAAAAAAAATTGTTAGCATAAGAATAAAATTACTGATGAGAAAATGAATGTCACTGTTCTAAAAGCGTGGGTGCTCGATATCAATTGTTATAATTTTTCACTAGTTTCATTCCGAAATGCAGAGTTAGTTTAAAAATGTTATACAAAGCACCCCACGCTTTTAGAACAGTGACATTCATTTTCTCGTCAGTCATTTTATTCTTATGTTAACAATTATTTTTTACTTTTTAGTTTGATTAATTCTAAAATCGTGTTGTTTAGTGTTTTAAAACTATAATATTTAAATGAGGTCCCGGTACGGAGGACTGGAACTATAGTTCTTACAATAATTTAATTGTGAGTAAAACAAAAGCTAAGGGCGAATATATCGAGACAGCCAGCCAGGATTCGAACAGGGAATCTGCTGATCCGCAGTCAGGTGCGTTATCCGTTGTGCCTCTGTCCCACGTACTCGTTCTGCATGGGTTAAATTGCTCTTCATAAGTTAAAATAAGATCACTAAACCTGGCGATCCTAATCACGATGAGATAATAAACTTATCAAAATATTTTAGTGTCGTTGGTCCTTGATAAGTCTACAACGTTTAAATTAAATCTAAGGTAGTAAATAAAGTAGGACAAAATCGAGCCCAAAGAGTCAGTTACATACATACAAACATACAAACAAACAAACATACAGGTGAAACTAATCAAAGCGTATTAAAAATGCTGTGAGCTCGACTTTGTTCAAAATTGATGGCTGGTTTGAGGATATTATCTCCAAGTTGATATTGCTCCGTTGTTGGCTGGACGATCATTTCATCTATGTTTAATTTTACAAGATTGATTATTACAATATGAATTTTTTTGCTTGGTATCAGTTAATTAGCTTTTTGTTTGATGCAGGCGAAGAAGATATAATCCAGAATATCGAAAGCCAGTATTAGTGGGCAGATTAGAAGGAAGTTAAAGGGCGATGAATTGCCCTGAAACTGTTTGGGCAAGACATCACAATAATATTTTATTTTTATTATTCATTTTATTCTGGTTTTCTATTGTCAAGAAACTTAAAAATATGGACAAAATATATAATGTTATCACCGTTACATTATAATCGCTTCATTATAGCACTGGAAAAAAAAGAGAGTTCTTTAAAACAGTGATTGCCACTTTAACAATGAAATAGATTGTTGAGTTGTTTTAAAAAAATTTAAATATTCCTTGTTTTAAATTTTACTTATTTAAAATTATTCTTTCGTATTTTAAGAGTTTCTTTGTTATTTAACAGAAGTGTTTCAAATATGTACTATTAGCAAATTGAATGCGTTATGAATTGTATTACATGCATGGAAAAAATAACATTATTATTACGAAACTAAATAAAACAATTGAAACTACTCGCACATTAAATTCAGATGCTATGCATGCTATGCTATTCTATTTATTATGTTTCTGTTCAACATGTTTCAAGACATGAAACGAGCCTATTGTTTTCCCTTTGATTCCGCATCAGTGATGCATTGTTGATTATTACATTGGCAAATTTTGTTGAAATCCGAGGAATCGAAATACCACAATTAAAATTCTCCTGATATTTTCTTAATTTTGATAACTAATTTATATATATACACTGAAGTGACAAAAGTCATGGGATAGCAATATGCAAATTTTCAGATGACAGTAGCATCGCGTAGAACAGGTATAAATGCGCAGTGCTTTCGCAGAGCTTTCATTTCTGTTCAAGTTATTCATGTGAAGAGGTTTTGACGTGATGATGACCGCACGACGGAATTAACAGACTTTGAACGCGGAATGTTAGTTGGAGCTAGACGCATGGGTCATGCCATTTCGAAATCGTTAGGGAATTCAACATTCCCAGATCCACTGTGTCAAGAGTGTGCCGAGAGTATGAAATTTCAGGCATAACATCCCACCATGGACAGCGCAGTGGTCGACCGCCTGCACTTAACGACCGAGACCGGCGACGTCTGCAAAGAGTCGTAAATTCTAACAAGCAACACTGCGTCAAATAACCGCAGAAATCAATGTGGGACGTACAAGGGACTTGTCTGTTAGAACTGTCGGAGAAATATGGCTTTCTTGGGCTATTCCAGCAGAAGACCGACTCGAGTGCCTTTTACTGACAGAACGACATCGCTTGCAGCGACTTTCGTGGGCACGTGAGCCTATCGGTTGGTCCCTAGATGAATGGAAAACCGTGACCTGGTCCGATGAGTCACGATTTCAGTTGGTAAGAGCTGATGGTAGGGTTCGAGTGTGGCGCAGACCCCACCAAGCCATGGACCCAAACTGTCAGCAAGGCACTGTTCAAGCTGGTGGTGGCTCCGTAATGGTGTGGGCTGTTTTCATGGGATGGACTTGGTCCTCTGGTGTGACTGGACCGAACATTGACTGGAAAGGCTTATGTTCAGCTACTTGAGATCACTTGCAGCCATTCATGGACTTCATGTACCCAAACAACGAGGGGATTTTTATGGATGACAATGCGCCATGTCACCGGGCCACAACTGTTCGCGATGGTTTGAAGAACATTCTGGACATTTCCAACGAATGATCTGGCCACCCAGATCGTCCGACATGAATCCCATCGAGCATTTATGGGACATCATCGAAAGGTCTGTTCGTGCCCAAAATCCTGCACCATCAACGCTTTCACAATTATGGACGTCTATCGAGACAGCATGGCTCAATATTCCTGCAGAAGACTTCCAACGACCAGACACGTCGAGTTGCTACACTTCGCCGGGCGAAAGGAGGGCCGACACGATATTAAGAGGTATCCCATGACTTTTGTCACTTCAGTGTATATTTACACTCAAGAGCCAAAACATTATGATCACCCCTACATTTTGCAATGAACTCGCCTGTATGACGTGGAAGGCACGTGATCATGTGGAAGTGATATTTAACTGGCATTAAGTGGTGGTATTAATCCATGCCAAGGCGGGTTGAAGCTGTGTTGCGCGCCAAAGGTGGGCCAACTCGTTATTGACAGGTGGTCATAATGTTTTGCTCTTGAGTGCATATATATATATATATATAATCAAAAGGGACCTACTAAGGAATAAATAAAGAACAATCAATATCTCCAAAGTATTCGTTATACGTTAGATAGGTAGTATGTATAATTATGTATATCTCAGAATTTACGTTTGTATTTATTTAAATTTCTAAATAATCTTCATTTTTAGTGCACTTTTTCTTTCAATCTTTATTGTAAAATTTTGATGCCCTTCAAATTCATCGTAAATCCTTAACTAGTGCAGTGCTCAGGTAGGGTGCATATTTTGTTTTCATATATTGTCTGAACAACCCTTTTATTAAATAATTAATTAATCTAAGAAATTCGTAAGGGTGCTTTTACATTTTATTGCTTGGGGGCATTTGTGAGTTGCTAAAACAACACTGAACATTCCCATACTTTAGTAAAAAAAAACCTTATTGTTAGTTTTACACTTAAAAAAGGCTCTTTGAAATAATTTTGTTTTTAGTTTTATAGGTTAATTGAAAGGTTCACCACAGTTCTGCAAATACTTTTCAAAGTTGATTTTTTACATATTGACACAATTTTGAACAATGGAAACAAAGAGTTGATTGTGAATTAAAATGAAAGAGCTTTGACAAAATGAGATGCAAGAATAAAAAAAAATTAGGGTTAAAGAGAAAAATAATTTTTCTTAGTTTTAATATTTTTTTTAAAGATCATTATGCTAGCAACCAAACAATTGCAAAGTGGTTTTATTATTTAGATTCACTTTCAAAGAAATCCTTCATGTACAGCTTCTTTAATTTTCTTGATTGAATGTATAATGCATTCGGTTTGTTCAGAACTTAATTAACTTCTTTTGAAGAAATAAAAAAAATAATTGTGGCAGAAAATTTTAAATATAAAACAAAACTTTATAACTACATCGATGATGAAGGAATAAATGCTGTCTACTATATAAAAGTTATGTTTAAAACTTATTAGTTTAATTGTAGACAATAATTGTGTACAGTAATTATTGCAAATAGTAATTAAAAAATTAAATTTAGTATTTCTTAATCAGTCGTCAAATATAAAAATATGTGATTACAAAAATAACATCACTTTTAATAAGTATAAGTATTAAGTATACATAAGTATAAGTATACATAAGTATTTTTTTTACCTATTCAGCTTCCTCTTTTCCATTTTAATTGCTGTTAATAATTTAATACTGATTAAATTAAGTAATTTTAGCAGCATGCACAATGATATTATTCAGGTAATTTCAAGACATGAAAAAAATTACTTTCAAATGCAAATCTCAAAAAATATTCAGTGGAAAGAATTATCCATCTATTTGAGGTTTCTAAGCAGACTTTTAAATCCATTGATGGTTGATGTAACCCCCCCCTCCCTAAATTAGAATAAATCTAATTATCATAAAATGCTTATATCAAACATATTTTTAGGATGATTTTATTTAGCATATTTACATGATAATGTTTAATTCAAAAATATATTTACATAAAATGTATAATGTATAAGTGTTTTCGAAACTTTGTTCCTAAAAAGAGAATTTGAAAAAAAGAGTGAGCCCATATTTCAATACAGATGTTGAAATTTGACGACATGAAGCCAGCCAGTGGATTGCGTAGAAAATTGTAAGCCAATATGTTATATAAAGACAGGCCATTTTCAGTACAAGTAAGGAAACGAAGAAATAAACATGAAGACAGCCTAGTAAAGCGCAGTAAATTGTATGTCAATATTTTATTTAAATGCTCCCATTTTCAATACTAGTGAGGAAACATACATGAAGCCAGCCTGTGGACAGTGCAGTAAATTGTACGTTATTTAAAGACGTTATTCGAACCTGCAATTTCTTCATCCGATCATTCATAATCTAGTTTTTTTGTATATCTTTTAATAACTCATATCCAGGTTTACTAATTAATAGATTATTTAGGTAGCAATTTATTTATAGTTTATTAATTAATTATTTTTCATTTATGGCATGGTGAAAGAATATGATATGTGAGGTAAAAATTTAAAAGTGGTTTGTAGTTTTCGTTCAATTAAATAATAACTAACATCATCTTTTGTTACAATTAAGAGGATTTAATTATTTTAAGATTTTGATGAATCCCGGCTTTGCCCATGGGTGTTGTAGTGGTTCGGAATCCACTTTAAACCGTAGGTCCCGGTCCTAATAGGATCGTAGAGCGCTGCGGGGGCATTGTTAATCCGTGTCCGTGGCTTACCATCAAGTTACACGCCCCCTGGGTAATGCAAAGTGAGTAACATTGCTGCAGCCCTTATGGCGAAAGATCACGGTCTATCTACCAGCTGCATTAGAAGAAAAAAAAAGATTTTGATGATATTAAAATGTTTATCTTTAAATGTTAAACTGTTTTAGCAATAAGAAACAGATATAATTCTTTTACATACTTTTTATGTTCGTATAGAAATATATTTTGAATTCATTCAGTTGACTGTAAAGAACTCAAATTAGATTTTATTCTTTTCATTGATTCGATTTAATGCCTATTTTATTGAACATCACTTTGAAAAATGAAGTTTATAAATTTTTTTAAAATATTCCGGTTTCTTATCTTACTACTTAAAGGAAAATAAAATTAGAAATAATTAAAGTTTTGAAACAATAAACAAAACAGCAGGGATTAAATATTTTGCAAAGCAAATAATGATTACAATTAAGGATTATGAGTGTTTTAGTTGACTATGTTGTGTATGGTTTAGGGATAAAGGAAGAAATCCCTTTTTATAAATGTCAATTAGAACTTTAATACGTGTTAAGAAATAGATGATGAATAGAGTTTTTGTGATATTTGCTTCCATTTATTTATTTCAATTTAATTATTTTATCTTTAAAATAATCAGGTACATGAGTTAAATATTTTATATTAAAAGTGGAAAAAACTTGCCTATAAATTTTGCTGTATAAAAGGCTTTACTCCCAACTAATTTCACTTTACAAACGTCTTCCATTTATAGATACATAGCAATCTATATAATTAAGCAATTATTAAGTCTCAGACAATCAATTATCAAAACTCATCATTAGAACAATTATCTGATTAGAGCGCAAAGAAGAGATTATTGTTTATAAATTGGCTGTTAAATTTCTTTGCCTAAATTAATTGGGTAAGATAATGAACATTATTTCAAATGCAAATGACTAATCATTGCTCTTAGATACAAATAATTTGTTATGAAGAAATAGAATCCTGTGCTGTTTTTATGAATATTAATTGCTATTTATAATGGTGATAGAGTTCTTCCTGATTGATTTTTATCGTTAAATGTTATTGAAAAAAAAAGAATGAAAATAATGTTTTGTTGCAATTATGAAATAATCTTCTAGCAAAAGGAATTGCACATAGTTAATTATATATATTTAAAAAAAAAGATACGGACATATAATAAAAATAATCTACTCTAATGTAACAATTATCAATAAACAAGAAATTGTGTAAATAAAGAACAAAAGCTTTGTAAACTCATGTTTGTGAAAATTGCAACACCATGAAGGAATCGTCGTAATTGAATGAAATTTAATACAGTTGAGTGGTAGTGGTACAAATAAATGATTAAATGTTCAAAGCAAACAAACAATAACAAGAGATCGGAATCAGTATTTTGTGTAGCCACCACGTGCCGTAATAAGTGCTGCTACAGACGTGGCATGGAGTCAAACAAATTTTGAATGTCTGCCCGAGGAAGAGCATTCCATATTGTTTGTATGCGAACCCAAAGTTCGTCTGCAGAAGCAACAGGACGAGGATCACGAGCGAGACGAAATCCCACACATGTTCAATCGGCGACATATCCGGGGAATACGCAGGCCAAGGAAGAAGCTGTACCTGTCGCGTTGCAAAGAAGGATTGAACAGTCCTAGCGATATGAGGGCGGGTATTGTCCTGCTGAAATACAGCGCCTGGCAAGCATTGAAGGAAGGGAACAGCTTGGGGCTGTAGAACTTCACTGATCTACCGGTTGCTGTTCAGATTGCCCACAATTCTTAGCAATTGAGATCGTCCATGATATGCTATGGCACCCCAGACCATAACTCCGGGTGTTCGTCCACTGTGGCATTCGATAATGCACTCCGGAAGGTGACGTTCACCGGCATAGCGTCTGACACGAATGCGGCCATCATGGTACCACAAATTAAAATATTCGTCAGAAAACACGACATGCTGCTAATCAGCCCGCCAGTCTCTATGCTGAGAGGTCCATTGTAGCCACAGGCAGCGATGGTTTAGCGTGAGAGGGATCCTTTTAAAGGAGTCCTTGTGCGCAGTCCACGCTGCAGCAGACGTCTACGAATTGATGAAGCACACAATGAAACACCTGTAGCTATTTACCACTGTGCTGCCAATTGTCTAGAGGAAGCTGTACGGTCCGTCAGCGCCATGCGGACCAGGTGTCTATCATCGCGAGCTGACGTCACATTTCGGGGTCCATTCCCGGATTTCCGAGTTGTCCGACACTCGTCCGTTCACTGCTTCCAGACGCATCACTGTGCTGCTGTTACGCTGCACACGAGCGGCTACTGCACGATAAGACAATCCAGCTTCACGAAGACCGATGATTCTCCCAAATTCAAACTCTGTAAGTTGTTCAAATCCCTCTTTTCGTCGAAGAGGCATAAGTAACGATTGAGCTAACGTTTACTATTAGCAGATAACCACCGATAACCATACACGCCTCGCTACAGCCGTCTATTTATTCAGATCGATCCGCCGTTCAGAGGGCGCTGCTCAGCATACGCATTCGATATGGATTTGAAATTCTAATCATTTGCATATCATGCGCTAATTTGCATTTCCTGAAAATTTAGCTCACTCGCGTAAGTCCTTCATGGTGTTGCAATTTTCACAAACATGAGTTTATTATAAGTGATTTCGCTTTCCAAACGTGATCGAATAAGGAAATATTTTTTCAGTACAATAAAAAAAAGTTCTGACAGTTTCTCTTCTTGCTATATATTTTATTGCCAATAAAAACTCGTTTGAAATTTTGATCATTTAATTAGAAGGAAGTTATTAATAAGTACTACATGTGCGATAAGACTCTTTTTTTTTCGTCGGACACTTGAATATTTGTAAAGATTTATTTTATCCACATAAAAACCTCGTACAAAATAAAATAATAATAAGCGTGATTTTTTTTATTGTTAAAATTTGTCTTATTTTATACTCAAGAAAACAATTTTCATGATTTTTTATTAAGCAATTTAATGCACTTTTAATATACATAATTCCAGGAACTTATTATTTATTACTTTATTCTTTAATACCCCCAAACATGAATGTCAGATTTTTTCTGAACTGTTTTTAAATTTTTCTTAACTTTTATGTAAGTTATGAATGCAATGTGCCCTCGTTACCAGAGGTTTCTGTATTCGAGTCCAAGAGAAACTATGAATGTTTCTAGTGATTCGGAATCCAATTTAAATCATCTGTCCCCGTCTAGAGCGTAAACGAAAACCATACCCCGTAAAAAAGAAAACATCTTATGTCTCAAAATCTACCAGTAAATAGATGGCCTGGCCCAACATGAGGCTGTTGCGCCAATGGAGAAGAAATATGAATGCAATACGTAGTTATTTCATAACCACTTAATGGATTATTCTCAATTTTCTATCGTTTAGATAACACCACGACTTAACTAGTGCTTTATTCCGAGCTATTTTGGGATACCTTGTGTTACGCAACAAAAATGTGAGGCAAATATGAGTGAACAGCCCTTCCATTAAGATTTAATGCTATTCTACTAACATATGGTTGGTTGTCTTTTAGTACCCAAACGATTGATGTGGAGCTGAGAGTTATTTATTATCATGATCACCTGCATTTATCTTCTGTTATGGTTTTCAAAATGAGTAAAAGGGAAGACACCTTTAATGATAATATCAGTGGTATTGTTGCCACGAAGAACTATGCTGACAAATAGTTAATTACGGCCTGATGGCCGAATGGCTAGCGCTCTGGCGTTCGGTACCACAGGTATCTGATTCAAATCCCGAGCCTTTGCCCATGGGTGTTGTAGCGGTTCGGAATCCACTTTAAGCCGTAGATCCCGGTCCTAATAGGATCGTAGCTCTGCGGAGGGCATTTTACCCGCGTTGTGGCTTACATCAAGTTTTTCAAAATGAGTAAAAGCAAAAACACCTCGGTGCAGTCCTTATGACGAAGATCACGGCTGAGAACAGCTCTGGTGATAAAAAATAGTAAAGACTAAATATAAATAGTTGAATTTATATAATAAATATAAATAAAATACAACAGAAACATAATTCCAACAATGCATATTTTAGGAAGTAAATTTGTCCTGAAACAAAATTGTTTTAAAATATTTTTCTTTAAAACGTTAATATTAACGTTAAAATGTTCATAAAACGTTAATATTCACTAAAGTGTTCATAAAGCGTTAATACTAACGTATAGTTACATTTACTTCTGTACAACATGTCTTTTCATGTTTACTGACTCTGTCCTTAACTCCTGAACGTGAATAGCTACTGTTAGAACTCTCTTCGCTCTGGATTTGCAGGAGATGTATTCCTAGTTACATTTAACACTAATCAGTCATCCATGTCATCAGACATAGTAACATTGGCATAATAGCATGAGAATAGTACCGTTAGTCAGTAAGATTAAATTTAATGTAAAATATTATGAATTTGATGTATATCAGGAGAAAAACTATTATCTTTTGGTTTATGGAAGTTATTATTTTTAAATAAATTTGAAGTTTAAATTTATTTCTAAGGATATAAATTCGTCCCATTATAAAAATATATCAATCTCAAGAAAAGGATGAAATTCCTTTTTCTTAATATCGTAAATTTATTGAACAATTTACTATAGGTATGTTAATTTTTATTTGCAAGCCATGAGAGCGTAAATCAAGTTGACATCTAATTAAACGAAAGAAAGAATTATCGTAATATGTATTGCACTTTATTAGTATTAAATTTCTCTCAAAATCGTTAAGATTGTATTTAATTTATTTGAAGTATATTCTAAAAGTTTTGTTAAGTAAATATTAATTTTGTTTCTGTGCGCAATCATACTTATACATATTTGATTTCATGCTCAAATGTTTATTATTAAAATATTTGAAATTCTGAGTTTGTTCTTCAATTGAAAATAAGACGTGTTATAATAATAACTTCGTTTGATAGAATATGTACTTAAAATTTCATCTCGGCAAATAATGAATATTATTGCATCGTAAGGAAAAGAAAAAGTTACTGTCAATTTCGAAACGTGTAGGTAAAATTTCCAGTTAAATTCATGTTTTATATTATTTTATTCTCTCTGCCTAATAATATGCAGTTCAAACATGTTTGTAAATAAAGTAAATAATTGTTTGCTATAATTAATTAGTAGTTATTATTATTATGTGCTATTCAAATTGTTTAGCTAATTTACAATTTTTAGTCACAGTTTCTAGTTTTTAGAAATAAATGAAATGTTTTTGTATATATAAATACAGAAATATAGCAAATAGTGATTGTGATAGGTTGGGTGCAATGTTTGGAAATGTTAACGTAAATTGTTTATCCTGAAAAAGCTGTATCTGTATAGTATTTGCGCGCGTGTGTGTAAATAAAGCCTGCGAGTTCTCAAACATGTGTCTTAAATATCTTAACCCACAGCCAGTTACAAGCTGGTTGTCCAACCTGCATATTATAGTTTTACTTTCTTGAAAATTCCAAACATAAAAAGAAAATCAAATAAATCCCAGATTTTTATATAATAAAAATTTATTATTTATAGTTGTATGTAAGTATTCAACTAATGAATAACAAAAGAAAAAAATTTAACAACACAATTATAGGAAACAACATTAATACATTGAAACATTTAAAAAAACCTACAATCAAATAATTGATTGAAACTACTGGTATTTGAAAATGCGAGTTAATATAATTTTTATTTGAGAATCATATTTTTTAATGGGAAGGACTTTGATTATACTTAAAATTTTATAGAGCAATTTATGTTGTTGTGTTTTATTTTTTGTTGTTGTTTTTCTAATAAATAACATTAATAAATTCTACTTAAATTTTGTAATTTTACGCTTTATATTTAATTTTATAAATATTCTTCATTTGAAAGTTGTTTAAATCGGGCACTCAAATTATTGCTAATTGAAAATGCACCTTTATTAGAATATTAAGCTTTCTTTTTAATTTGTAATAACTACCTCAGATAAAAGTCAGACACTTTTCTATTTAAATTATTCAGTTAGTTGGTTTAAATAATAATAATTAATGATTTGCATTTAATGAATTAGCTTCTACTTTTAACTAATCAAATATAATAAGCCGCTTCAGCAACACAAAAAGATCCTCCGAGTTATGTTACGTGAATCACCAATTAATGTTACTTGAATCCCCAAATGTTACAATGAATGAATATTTAAAGTTTCTAATGATTAAGACAGCTTTGCAGGCACAGCTTTAGAAAAAGAATTTGGGGTGATTGCCGCAGTACGACAATCATTTTTGTAATATGATCGTGGTATACAATGTGATACTGATAGGCAATATGACAAAATGTATCACATTATGTTCATCGTATGCAATGTGATAGTCGTATATAGTATGAAATCCCTGATGAAAAATAAATTCCACTCTTTTATTTTGTGCAACATGTGCATTATAATCTTAAAAATATTAAAGGCAAATTTATTAGCTAGCATACTCATGTATATTAACGATTTAAACAGGGAACTTTTATGTTACATAGATCATTTTCTGATACCTCTATGTCCTATTTATTGTTATTTAATTTTGAATTTATCAGTTAAATTTGGTTTCATCAAATGTAAATTTGGTACATTTTGAGTGATTTTAATTTAACTAACATGTCACGTGCTTGCACTTCAATATGTTGCGAATGAGTTAATATTCTTGGCGGAAACGAAATTCTTCGCGAGTTAAATGATGTCTGTTCTAAGTCAGCTACATTCTTGAAAGACGGTAAATTAGAATTTAAAATAAGTCTACGTTACCTAAACTTTGGAAATTTCCCTCCGATTAAATAATTACTTTGCAAGTTTGCCCTTAAATTCAGGTTGCTCCACTTTCCATACTGTGATGCCGTCAGGTTCAGTGTGTGATAGAATTAAAACTCTTTCAAATTAAATTTGAAAATTTACACAAGCTAAATATTCGTAGCAGCAACTGTAATTAAATTAGATATACTTGAATGAATAAGATAAACTACATTTTAGCTATTTGAATAACATTTTTTTTATTGTAGAAACAATCTTTAAAATACAACAGAGTATTTACACTTGAAAGTCATTCAAATCTTATCTTAATAATCAAAGAATTTCTTTTTATAATAAATTATGAAAACCTTCTTTTTTGTTATTACTACAGCAGAATCTAATATATTAGCAGATTCAGAGTTATTCAGGGTATCCTATGAGAGCTTGCTACTTTACAAACACTGCAGAAAAAGAAAGTAATGTTTCTTTTTCAGGGTACATTAGTTTTTATTCTTATCTTAGTTTTTTTTCTAGCCTTTCTACGTAACTTGAGAAAACTGTATTTGTTGTTTTTCCTTAGTAGGTCAAGTGACGAATTGTTCCTTTTTTAAACAACAATTTCTCCTTCAAAAATGAATAATGTTTTTGCATCATCTGAAGCAAAAAGTCACTTTAACACCTCCTCCAAGAATAATGTGAATTTCCTCCAGCTCTTCTCTATGCACTGTAGTTTATACCGATGTATATGGTAGTAACTGGCAGTGAATGCACTTTTATGATATCTGGAATGTTCTGATTTGACGGAATACTATGATCATAATGCCATGTCTGTAGAACATTCTCCTGCTCACAAATTCCTGACAATTCACTCACCAATGGAAAGGGATTCAATTGGTTTAGAATACAGTTCTCCATTTGGTGTCAGAATATTAGTTACATCAGTCGTACTGTGAAATAACCCTACCCCACTAAATCGCAAATTAAACAATTTTTGTAGTAGCGATAGTATTTGAGTTTGCCGACATTAGAAAAGCTGAATTTTGAAATTAATTTGTGATGTCTTTCACGTTCGGTTTCATTCATTTGATTTGCAAATTAAAGAGTGGAGGACATGTGAGTGGTATGGCGTGAGAGCTTACCAGGCGGCTGAGTGGATGAAAAGTAATAGAGTGGATAAATTAGGCTTCAAATATAGGAATACAGTTCTGTAAAAATTTAAGTAATAATTTGTTTCCTTCCATTTAAAAGCTATGACGGCACTTAATTTATTTACTTGGCGACTTGGAGCAAATTTAGTTTTTATACAGGATTCTAGAACTTTACCATGATTAGTTTCAAATCTTAATAGGATCATTGTTTTGATTTAAATTTCTTATGAAGCAAATTAAAGCTACATAAACAGTTAACAATTACACCATGATGAAGATATCGTTATTATGATAAAACTAACCAGATTCGCTTATTGGACGTAAACAAGCTTTTGGATTTGAGTTTGCAAACATTAGAAAAATTGTTTTTAAAAAAACTTTTAAAATAATTTGTGCTGTCGTTATCATTTCTATTCATTCATTTGATTTGCAAATTAAATTGTGACGATGTGAAGGTGTGAATATATTGATGCTGAAAATGAACAAAATAACGCAACCTACTTCTGGGACAAGATCTTAGGTAAGAAATTTAACTTCAAAATTTATTTAGGCTATCAATGAAGTTTGAATTCCAGAAGAAATGATATTTTAATAATGTCATTTTTAAATTTTCCGGTTGTGGTTCATCAGAAATGTTTGCCAAACACTCGTTGTAAAGATCTAGACTGCCTGTATTTAAATAAAAATAATAAAATAATATGTAAAATATAATTATAATTATAAATAAAATATAAGTAAACTTAGTCAATTAAAAGTTTAGTATATTAATTGGAAAATCGGATATTATTTTGGATAACTATAAAACATCTATAGATAATATTGAAGTTGTTATAAAAATTAATGAAATTTTATTTTTTTTTATTGACTTATTTAGCTATAATATTTAGCACACTAATATTTTTGTATTGCATAGGCTACACTAAATAAGAGTTGAATAGTTTGAATATAAAATCAATATTAAAGCTCTACTTTAGTGAGAAGAATTTAAATTAAGAATCCAAAAATTATTTACTTTTCTTGAACAGTTTCATTAAATAAAAAATAATTACATAGTGCACACCTTCTTCTTGATTCCGTATTTGCATTATATTGTTGTAATAACGTTATTACTCAAAATTTATGCATTTTGTATTATCACTTTAAGTTGTTCAACAATCGCGTTTTCATATTAAAAATAACAAACAATGCATGACATTTAAACAACAAAATTCATTTTTGATAATGTTACATTTTTTGTAAAAGCGTTATTGATACAATCAATATATGACACTTAAACTCACACAATTCAAATTTTATTTTTGCTGTTATTAAATATTTTAACCATTAAATTTATGCGTACTTATTGTTACAAGTTCTAATAAACTAAAATTCAAATGATGTTATAATAACAGATATAACTAATAATAATATGAATAGTAAAAAATTAATGAAATTAATAATAGGAATAGTACAAAATGAGTAAATCAATAATATGATTAGTAAAAAAATGAATGAAATCAATAATATAAATAGTAAAAAAAAAAACGAATGGAATGAATAATATGATTAGTAAAAAAATGAATGAAATCAATATAAATAAAGTAAAAAATGAATGGAATGAATAATATGAATAGTAAAAAAAATCACATGATTTTTTTCAACCAGAAATAAAGTTGTATCATTACAGTATTAATTTCCAAAATTTAATTTGAGATCTACTTTTAAAAAAGAAGATTTTTAAAACAATTATTTCTATTTTTAAATTATAAGTTAAGTGTACTTTTTAATATTATAAAAATATTGTTTTTAAAGCTTATTATTTGTTGGTTTTGATAATTAAAAAAACAAGATTTCATAAATTGACTTGCTGAAATATTAAAAAAAAATTTTTAACATTAAAGGATGTACATGTTCTAGGCGTTTAGAAATTATCTTTCTTGTTTATGGTCTAAGTTTGACCAATTTACCTTTGGGATCAACTTTCTTTTGAACAAATTTCACGAAAAGTATTGTGAAATGCACTAATTACCTCGCTAACAACTTTTCTATTTTTCTGAAGTTAAGACGGCAGAGGTATTTTAAAATCATAAGAGCCTTAGGATCAGTTTGGAAAAAGTTGTTAATTTTTTTTGTTTGGTATTTTTCTTAGAGAAAAAGAACTATTTTTTAAGTTTACACCTTGATAACTAAATATGCGAAAAATCATTAAAAATTAAAACCGAGGTTTGACGTTATGTTTAACAAATTATTGTTCAGAATTAATGAAAGGGAAAGAATTTTGGTATGAAAATAAATGTACTACCGCTTCTGATTTAAAACTACAATCTTGATTATTTCTAAGAAACTAGTTTTTATTTATAATCTAAAAAACTATTTTTTTACTTAAACTTTATAATACTTTGAAATTTGATGTTTATAATTAATTAATTTAATTTCTGCAACGAAAGTTATTCAAATTTTCACTCAAGAGCAGCACATGATGACCACCTGTATAAATGACCAGTTTGGCTGCGCAAGCTTGGACTTTTCCCAAGTTATTCCTGTGGCATTTTGAACAGTAATACCACCACTTAATATTAAATGCCACTTTAACCTGAATGACTTGGGGCTTCCCGTCATCAGCAGGCCAGTTCATTGCAAAATGTAGGGGTTCATTTCCCCCTGATGTGTGTCAGATGTGCCGATATGAAATGGATCAGGCATAACATCCCAAATATTTTGGATGCGCAGTGAGGCGATGGTTCATGCAGAACGAGGAGACCGGCGACGTCTGCTTTCTAAGAGAGTAAAGAACCCTACCGAGACTTTACTGCGAAATAACCGAGAAAGAATTTGTAGTTTTGTTTATATAAATAGTTCAAGGGGTAAATTTTTTCTTATATATTATGCCATTTTCAGATCAACATCATGCCCACTGAATAAAGAAATCAAATTGATACGAAAACATCGTCCAATGGGCAAATGACCATATCCAAATTGTTGTGTAGATGAAAGATGGAGAAAAATGGCCTGTAAAAAGAAATAAATATTGTTTCTTAAAAAATTTATGTGCATTCTGTATTATCACCTTAAGTAGTTAAACAATCACGTTTCATGGACCCAAAAATATCAAACAATGGCACTGTTTCAACAAAATTCATCGATAATCATACATTTTTTTCATGGCTGGATTGCAATACAATATATGACACTAAATTGATACAATTCCAATTTATTTTTGCTGTTATCAAATATTTTAACCATTAAATTTATATGTACTCATTGCACAAATTCTAATAAATTAAAATTTTTGATATTGATTATAAAATATAAATAAACTGTTAAATTTATAAGAATATAATCTGAATAGTAAAAAATGAATGAAAACCTAGATAGCCCGAAAACGAACAATAAAAAAATTAATGAATATTAAAAAAGGACATCATTAATAATGTTCGTGCTTAAAATCCTGAATAGTAAAAATGAATGTTTAATAATATGAATAGTAAAAAAAATGTAATGGTCTTAATCCTGAATAGAAAAACTTAATTAATTAAATTGTCGTCCATTACAGTATTAATTTCACAATTTAATTTGACATCTAAATTTAAGAAAGAAAATTGTTTAAAATAATTATTTCTATTTTTAATTTATAAGTTTAATACTTTTTTAATTTTAAAAAACATTGATTTTAAAGCTTATTATTATTTGTCTGCAACGATACATTAAAAAAACAAAAGATTACATAAATTGACTTTGGAATATTAAAATTTTTTTCTAACATTAAAAGACGTACACATTGTAGGCGTTTAGAAATTATCTTTCTTGTTTATGATCTAAGTTTGACAAATTTATCTTTGGGATCAGCTTTCTTTTGAACAAATTTCACGAAAAGTATTGTGCTGCTAATTACCTCGCTAACAACTTTCTATTCTTCTGAGAGTTAAGACGGCGAGGTTATTAAAATCATAAGAGCCTTAGATCGGTTTTGGAAAGTTGTTATTTTTTTGTTTTGTTATTTTTTTTGAGAGTAAAGAACTATTTTTTTTAATGCCTCTTACTTGATAACTAAATATGCGAAAAAAGATTACAGAAAGATTAGAAATTGATTACGTTTAAAAATTATTATTCAGAATTAATGAATGGAAAGAATTTTTATGATGGAAATAAAAGCTTCTGTTTTAGAATGTACAATCTTAAGGACGGATCTAAAAACTAGTTTTTTCAAAATCTGAGAAACTATTTTCTTTTTTCTATTCATTTATTATAAAATTATGTGCATTATTTTTTGTTATCACCTAATCTGAGAAACAATCACGTTTTCATATTAAAAATATCAAACAATGGCACTTAAACAACAAATTTCATTTTGATAATCATACATTTTTGTAATGAATTATTGCAATACAATATATGACACTCAAACTATACAATTCCAATTTTATTTTTTTTTCTGTTATCAAATATTTTTAACTATTAAATTTATATGTGTATTTATTTTCACAAATTATAATAAATTCAAATTCAAATCATATTATTATAAAAATATATAACTAAACTGTTAAATTTATAAGTAATATCGATGTACGAATAGTAAAAAAAATGTTTCCAATTTTATTTTAATTAATTTATTAATTCTCAATTTTTCAACTGAAGTTATTCATATATTTATAGAACGTCGACGAATAAGTTTATAACGAATAGAATTAAGTTTTAAAGCTGTTTTTAAATGTTTTTTTATATATTATGTAGCAATTTATAGATCAAAATAGATATAGAAATAAACGAAATTTAAATTGATGCATAAAGTATTCCTGGGTCAGTAATGGATACGAAATTGTTGTTTAAAACTAATGTGAAGAAATAATCTTTTAAAAAAAGAGGAAGTTTGTTTGCTGATTAAAAATTACAATATTAATTATGTTAAAAACTATTTATAAAAATTAAAAAAAAATCTAATTGAAAGATTTTAGCAAAAACAGTTAAATATTAAGTATTTCATTGAATGCGCTATTCAATAAAAATTTATATTATCATTTTTAAGAGTAAAAATAATGTATACATAACAAGAAAATACTAATTTTAATGAAATTTTATTTTTCTTAAACAAGGAACGTTGATTCTAAAGTTAAACCTTTTATTGTTGAAATGTTTAGATTTTATTTGTTAATTTTTTATTTTATTAATTTTTTTTTTATTTTGGTTTTTAAGCAGAGCATTAGACTCATTTAGTATTTATATAAATTTATAAATTAAGAAAACGTTCAGTAATAAATAAAATAATTGATTTGCTTTTATTTGAATGGCAAATTATTTTGTTGTTAAAAGTTAAAAATATTTTATTCAAAAGTTATTTAAAATTTACTGTCAAAATTATAATTTCGATTATTCAATGGAATATTATTTTTTATTCTTTATTATTTTTATTTTTAACAGTTATTAAATAACAATCCTTCCTTTAAACTTTCAACTAATTGATAATTAAACCAGTCAAAAGCATTATTAACATTAATTTTAATTTTAATTAATTATATTTCTTAAATAAAAATGTTGATTTCAGAATTTATCCCTTTAATTTTGAATTGTATACATTTCTCATTTGTTTTAATTATGATAAATATTGATTGTTTATTTAAATCAATATTTACCATAAATAGTATTTCTAAATAAGCAAAATTTAAGAGAACTGTCATTCAATCATGAATAAATAGAGTTGAAGTTAAGTTTAATATTATAAAATGATAGTTAAAGCTGAAATTTACAAAAGAATAATATTATTCAAGAGCTATTTAATATTTAATGCATTACATTATTGTAATTTAAAGTTAATGTTTGTATTTTAATATGTTAAGAACAAAATAATAATGAATGATGCCAACAAAGAAAAGCAATACATACATATTCCATCTTAAACATTGATAAGAATTAAGTTGATAAGCAATAAAAATAAAGTATAGAAATAATGAAAATAATTTAATTTAAGAAAAAAACGCATAACAGCAGTCTAAAAATAAATAAGAAAAGAAACCAATAAGAATAGCTCGAGAATTGCACAATTATAATAAACAAATTAGAAAAAGGAAAGTGAAACGAAAACTGTTCAATGATACGAAATCCCCGCACACACAAAAAAAAAAATTACCCATAATTTTATGCGTAATAATAAATAATAATATATTGTTAAT
>BPLR01020445.1:0-24182 GCA_021605095.1 Caerostris extrusa | reverse complement strand
TTAGTATTAATATCATATGTTACAGATAGCTTTAGTGATATTTTGAGCTAACAAATAAACCAACAATATCTAGTAAATTTGTTCCAACTAAAAAAAATAATAATAAACTTATATTAAAATAAACTGCTATTTAAGTTTCATATCAATATACTAAAGAGAACTTTAATATTATTCTAAATTTGTAAGATAATAATATAATATTCATCGCATATGCTGTTGTATTATATTGCGTGATTTATAATATACGTTTGAAAGGTCATCAGGGTTCTTATAAGTAATTTATTTTAGACATTCAGGCGGTGTAAATATCAATTGAGTTTTCAAGCTCATTATGTGGAGTGAAATATAAAAATGATGCCCACTAATTACCGCAACTCCTTTTTGTTGGATATGAGGAACGAATTGTTAATTCATCAGTTTCATTTCAATCCAACTGGTGTGGGAAACAGTAACTTCTCACCACTGACTACCAGAAATGGTGTCTTCATTAATTTTCAAAGTGGAAGTTGCATAATTGAAAATATTTAAAATATAATAGATTTGTTTAATTAATTAAATTTATTTATTTAAATTATAGTATTATTAATTTATTTAATATGAAATTCAAATGTATCGACAATTTATACCATTCAAAAACCTAAATTTAAGCTTTTGATTAATTTTTGTCAATTAACATCTAATGAATTTAAAATCATCTTCTTTATTTTCCTTTTAACCATACAGAGGGAAAAGCAAATGCATGTATAGCCCATAACTAAATTTTTATAATCCTGCCGGTTTTATTTGCGATGTATCACTAATTAAAGAAGTAATGTTTGCAATAAAAACAAACCTTTTTATCAGTCTATGTCTTTACTTTATGGTAGAAAGTCATTGATAAGATGTTTTGGCAACCTCCACTGGTCACAAGACCTAGTTCATGTAAGAACAACGCGCGATAGACTATGGAAGAATTTTCCGTTGTTTTTCAATAAATAAATTTTTCGATTTATAAGGATTGTGAATACAAGTACACCTAAACATTTTAAAAGTGAAAGCATTGGTTGATTAGTGAAATTGTAGTTGAATTTTTTTCTATCTATAATGAAAATAAATTTGTAGAAAGTTGCACGTCTCAGAATCCTCTGTTAGTCGCATCATGAAAAGAAAACTGTATTAAAGAATGTGTTGTATTCCAAAAAAGAAAGGCGAAAAGTGGTAAAAACCTCATATTATAATTATCGATTAATTAATTATTTTTTAATGTTTCTTAAAATAATTTCCTTTAAATTATCAAATCGGTACATTATTTTTCAGAATGTTTATGACTTGTTCAATTTCATATAGTATATCAATAATGAGTACTAAATATTTTTTAGGGTACTGCTCAGCTATACAACATGAAATCGATTAATTTTAAAAATTCTCCTTTTGCAATGTTTAAGAAGGGAATTTTTAAAATAACTTTTATTGGAAATATTTTTTTTTAAAGTTAGTATAAGGTGAAAAATTTTAAATTATACAAGGACAAACAAATCATACAGAATTATTCATCAATGTAATGTTATTTATCCTTTGAAATGAGTTTGCAAATTTCTGAAGATTTAATTTTCCTTCAGTTAAACTCTTAGAAATTGGAATATTGTTTATTGTTAATTTGAAAGATTTTCAACAACTATGTTTACTTGATTTGTAGATGTTAAATAAAACGATGAGTATAGAATGGCTTTTCATAAAAGCAATACATTTTATTGTTTTGTACATAAAAAGATAAAAACAAAATACTCAATTACCTTCCTAATTTATACAAATCGTAAACAATAAATGCGATTAATTGTTACCATCTTGATTAGAGACAAAAGCATTTCTATTTTATAAGCATTTTCCTGATTTCGCTTGGGAAGTTTTTTATATAAACAAAGAATGCATAAATTAAATTTAAATCCATTATGCATTATCTCTACTACTTGAAAACCATTATTTCCTTCCATTCTTATTCTTATAAATTCATTTATTTTTGACTCAATTAAGAACGTTACGCCATTAATCGCAATTATTTGTAAGGGATTCCGTTTTCACTGAAAATTTTCTATTAGTGAAGTAGTCAACAGCAAAACCTATTCTTAATGAAATAAAGTTTTAACTTGTTATTGTTTTGAATATATAGATAAATATAATTTGCTTTTATAATTTAAATAAAATAAAAAGTTATTATTACAGGATTCTTTGGTTCCATTTAAATAACCGTAATAGAAATTTTCTTTAAAATATATTATTTTTGTCTGCAATTCTTTCTTTCATACAAAATATTAAATTATTTTGTATAGTAAAATTTAGTTAAATTAGTCGACCTAAAGTCATGTTTAATTAATTCTTACGTATAATATTTTTAAAATTGCAATAAATTTCTTCTGCACATCATTAATATACTTAATTTTTTAAAAATCAAACGAAATTTCAATGATTTCAAATAATTTCATAATTGATAATAATTAAAAGTATAATGTTTAAACCAAAACCGAAATTATTATAAATGAATATATTGTCTTTTTTTTTTTTTTTTGTAACTTTGAGATTTATGCTCCTTGATGCTGGTAATAAGAGAAAAGAAATGATAAGTGGTAATGATGGTATAAAGCCTTCTGATCTGGAAAATAATTATACATTGACGAATAAATGATAATCATTATGATTTAAAAGGAAAGAATTTCTTTTTAATTTACAAAAAATTAATCAAGTACATTTATGTAAAAATATATATGTTTAGTGGAATTTATAATAAGATTATCTCAAATTCTACAAATTCATTGATTAAATATGTAAATTCGTTTTGAGAATTCTGAATTACTTTTCAATAAAATCCTTGCAACTTTTATTATTTATAAAAGTTTTTCAGATTCTAATTTTTCTTCCTTTCTTCGCCTGTTGTTTTTATGTCTTGTTTGAGGAAAATTGACGCGACTTTATTATTTAATCTGATGAATACAATATCTGTTGAACCTTTATCTTTAATGAATAATGTGTGAAAATTTCAATATTTTTTTTAAATTTCAATATATGTTTTTTTAATTTTAAAAGATATATTGTCTAATGAAAGCTCTCTCTTGAGAATGCCTGATAATTGGCTTTGCTTTTAAATGTCCCACAAATTTAGTAATTATGAAAGTATTTAACCCTGCTATAATAATTACTGAGTATTAACTATTTAACTTTGAGAATTTTTCTCATTTTTAACCTTTTGATTGCTTTAGACTAATTTCTTTTCATCTGAAAACTAAAATTTTATTAAGGGAGGCATTTTTATTTGAAAAATAAAATAATAAAGGAATTTATATTCCTATTAAACCCACTTTTTTTCTTCCTTTTTCTATAATAATAATAATAAAATTTAAAAATTTAAAAAAAAATAGGAATTAAAACATTATGTTTATTATCCTTATTATATACAACTAACAGTACTGGATCATTCTTTAAATTCTTAAAAGTAGAAAAAAAATATCATGTTAAATCTCTTTATTTTTAAATCATTTTTAAAGTCAAATTTTTGTTAAGCGTGTCTGCATTAACATTTAAGTATCGGTTTTTAAGATGTACATAAAAACATGTTGGAAATGGGAACAGACCTCAGATTAAAAAAAAAAAAAAGAAAAATTCTTATTTACCAAAACATTTATTCATATACAAAATAAAAAAATATTTTTAAAAGATATATTAATGTCTAATGTCAAACTACTTCTTACTTATATTGAAATAATAAAAAATAAAAAAATTATTATTATTGTAACTTAAAAATATCTTTTTTTCTAAAATACTAGTGGTACTTCATCTACGTAAAAAAGTTGTTTACTTGCAAAAATTTGTGCTGCATAACTTTTCATTTTCAGGATTTGCTTGATAAGCATTTTAAGGTTATTTTATTTATCCAATTATGTTGACAGATTTACTCATGTTTAAATTTACATAAAAAAAGTCTTAGTTTTCCTATCCAAGTAGAGATTAAAACTTTTCACTTTCATTTATTTTTATAAGCAACTAAAATAAAACTATAAAAACTGACGCAGTAAAGAACAAAATTTTTAAAGAACTTCATGTCCTTCAGTTTAATCAAAAAAAAGAAGAATGCTTTTTTAGTGAATTTTTGTTAGTCTTGTTATCTTTTAATTTGACTTAATGTACTAAAAAAAACCGGGAGATAATTTTTTTTGTCTTGAAAATTCATTAATATTATGTAAGAAAAATGCACGCTTTTATTTGCTTGATTAACACACATTTGTTTCCAGTGAAAACTGAAGAAGGTTTTTAAATATTTCATCAAAAGAGTAAACTAATTGTTATTTTAAACAAATACATGAACGCATTTCTTATTAATTATGATAACTTAATAATGTTATAATAATTTTATTAAGTTAAATAAAGAATTATCTTTTAAGTTTAATCTAAAACTTATTGATACATATATAATACTATAATTCTATAAAATAATAATCCAGTATTCAACATATAAGCAATTAATGTACCTTTTATATTAAATTTTTGTGGTTGAAATACCTTTTCTTCCTTTTATACTTTTTTTTTGTAAAATAATTCTATTTTTATGGAAAAGAAAAACTATAAATATTGTAATTATAATAATTTTTCAAATAGTTTTCTGCATAGTTATAAAATAATATGTACTATTTAATTCCATTTGTATAATATGTTTTCTCATTTTTCATTACCCTTATGTTTTTATAAATGTTTTTGAATTTATATGAACAAGTTAATATTATATTATACACTTTGTATCTTAAACTGAAAAAAAATATGAAACAATTCAAATTACAGTTAATGACAGTTAATTCTACAAATGGCAGTTAATTAAACAATCTATGTTTATCTATTAGTATTAAAATGTTGTGTTCATAATTATCGATGCCCTTTAGAAACTTTGGCATCATAAATATCACATATGACTTAAAAATTACTCTATGAGAAAATAAAATTTTTCAGACCATTCATGAATATGAGTGATAAACTTTTATTTCAACACAATTATTATTATTTTCTTTAAGTAGTGGATATGTCTTGTCAACATATAATTTAAATTTATGTTGAAATTAAATATTTTGAAATACTATATTAAGTTTAATTTTTTTACCTTAAACATTTTAGAATTATGTAAATTTGTATTATGCTTCCCTCATTGTGCAGCAACCTATTATGATCTGCCTACAGGAAGATTTCGAGACAGCAGATAGTTTCTTTGTAGGGGTAGGGTTGTCAGTACTATGACCTACAGTCATATTATACCGTGACCTACGGTTTAAGGTTTATTCCAATTACTACAGTCATCTATGGCACCGTCGAGGTCAAAACAACAACCTGTGACACAGAGTGCCATAGCGCTAGTCACTCGTTTATCAGGTCCCTGTTAATTTGTATTATTCTTGTAAATAAAAAAAAAAAAATGAAAGAAAGAAAATTACCCATATATATTCGTTGTCTGTCACTAAAACAAAATTCTTTGGTCAAGCCGGATTTTTTAACTCTAATGATAGTTGGAAATTATAATTTGAGATAAATTGAATTGAAACTTAGATAAAATGGATAGCTCATAGAAACACTGAATCGAACGTCTTTTCTGGGTTGCATAAAAAGAGCAGCAAAGCTTAATTCAACAGCTGCCCTTAGTGCGAGGGCTTTCGGGATCCAATTATTTAGGAATATAAATACCCTTCCGTCAACTTCTCCTTATAAAAAGAATATCACAACGAATGCCCGCTCTCAAAATAGTAAAAATCGAAATTGATAACTGTCAAGAGATCTTTAAAATGTTTTTTTACCTCACGCAAACCATAATAGTTTTGGTTTCAAAAAAATATATAACTTGCATCAGCATCATGTTAAATCACACCCTCGCAATGCGCTATACTTTTACCACGGCGGCACGCGAATAGTTCAAAAATTAGCTGTTTTCGAAATGCTTCCACCTTTTGCCCGAAAGCCAATAATCATGCCCTCTTGGACGTCGGATAAATCGCTATGTTTCTGCATTAAGCCAACGATTGAAATGCTTTCCGATGGCCTAGGACATCCTTTATAAACACTACACTGTAATGTGCTGCCACCTGCCTTTGGTGATTGGTTACTTTCACGTTGACGTCGAAAGTAGGTGGTGGTCACATTAATGTGACTGGATTGCGTATTAGCTCTTTTCTAATGTACATTTACCGAAAAGAATTGATACTTCCCTGATATAATATTTAATTTATAGGCAACTCGACATTTTATTTTGCTATTAGACACGCAATACTGAAAAGTTTTTTGAGTTCTATTGTTCACGGACGCACATTTAAATTTAATTTAAACCTAATTAAAAATTGTTTACCTCTTAATGTAAACATAGGAATTTCTGATTTCAGCATCCTACAATATCTACTGCATTTTCCAGTCTCTAAAGCTATATCCATATATGATTACTAAACAAGAAATAAAAAGTAAAAATAAAGTTATGCTGGTACTGACGAGTAATTAAAATATATTTAGGGAAAATTCAATTGTTCTAGATAGTGAATTAATACTATCATTTGTAAATTATTAATTAAAATTAGTTTATTAACACAAGTAATTTTGAGAAAATCTATTGCTGAACTTCCAATATTTTCTAACGTATTAAATATTTGTGACTCTTTTAAAAAGAACATATTCACAATTCTTACTTTGTAATATATTTTTTAAACTATTTCTTTCCTTATTTTTTTTTAAAATATTTACCTCCTAAATATTTTTTTTTACTTATATATTCTAATTAAATATTGAATAAAAATATTTAACCCAGTATGGAAATTATAATAGCTGCATTTCTTCCCTATGTAATTTTTAATGAAATTATTTAAAAATTTAATAGGAAAAAAAAATTGTAAAATTTTAACATTAATATAGTAACTTGTATAGTACGAGCAAAGAGTGTAAATGTAAATAATTTACGTTTTAATGATATGCATGCATATATTATTCATCCATTGCCAACTTTATCAATGCCAAATTTAACAATGGAAATGCATGCATTTCCATTAAACGGAAAAAATTTATACTTTGAAGGAAATTAACTAAAAGACAAACAGAAGCAAATTCCAATTATTTCCACTGCACTCTAGTCATAGTTCATTAACATAAGAAAGTGAAAGATATTTTTGATGCTAGTTCCGTTAATTCCATACGAAGGGCAATTTCTATGAAACCGTGAATGTTCGCCGGTCAATCTTACAGTGAGATCTCTTGAGAACTTAACTTGAGAGATCAATTATTCTTTGCTGGTACATGGTAACAGAGACTCTTCAGTTGTATCTGCATTGCAGAATAGGTTTATTTCTACTTTGAGAATTAGAATAAAATTTGTTTCACATTCTACAGCACATAAAATTTTGGAAGGTTAATAATAAGAAATCTGTATGTATTATATTGAAATGCCACACATTTAAAAAACAAATCTTGCGTTTTTAGTTTCAGTGACATATGTATTTACAGCATTATTTAGTAATATTTATAATATTGAGTTCAATGATTTTTAATTGGGTTATTAAAAAATTATTTATTAATTTCTTAACTATCTTATCCATTTCAAAATTAAAATATTAACAAAAATAAACAAATTAAACAATGCTCGACCAAATTTTTAATAAAAAAATGTAAAAACAACAAAAAATCTAGGTGAAAATAAAAATTTCATTTTAAAAAAACTGAAAAAAAAATGTGAAAGAAAATGTATTATATTCATAACGAATAATAAATTTTGAAAGAAAGATAGAATAATTTTACAATAGAATAACAGTCAAACGTCTCCTGCTATTTAAACCTCTACAAGTATTACTTAACTAGCAAATCATCAGGAGTATTATTTTATACATTAAAATTTTAACAATTTATCTAAAAATTACAAATAAAATTTCAAATGTTTTGTTATTTCTCAATAATTTTCCTTCCGATATTTTTTTTCAAAGATTAGTCAAAAAGCCTGGTTGATAGCAAATCTGTCTGAAGAAAATGAAAAAAAAAACTCAGTTTCAAAACCATCAAATGTCGAATTGAAAGTTCTTGATTTACGTTAGGGACAATGATAACGATAAATCTGTAAAAATTCAGAAATGTCCAAGAAAAAAAATATCTGTATTTACATTTAAGTTCGCAAGAGAATAAATTATCCTTCATTAAAAAATAAATATAAAATACAAAAAATTATCTAGACATGAATCGAAGAGTTTATTAAATGCAAATACAAAAATTAAAGATATTGATTCAGAGTTGCTCCAGCATAAATAACATTAAAACAACTCTTACAAAATTAACGAAAAAGTATTATTATTTAAAAATGTCTGTAAAGCTAGTTTTGAAGTCAACTGTAAACTTCATTTTTATAATTTTGTCATACTTGAAAGGGAAAAATAAAATTAAAGTCGTTATTTTAACTTACAAAAAAAAAAAAAAAAATGTAGTACTTTTATTTTTGTAGTCCAATTTTTTTAACTGAAACTTTAAACAGGTTCAGTTCAACTAAAGCTTCGTTATTTCATTGATTAAATGTTTAAATACCTTTGAGAATTAAGAAAAAAACGTGTTTAAAATAGCAAGCATAAATTAGCATTACTCATTTATTCATATTGACAAAGTTTCTGTCAATAAAAACTATCGTGTTTCTGTTAATATTTTTTAAATATTTGTTTTTGCCAAATCTTTTGAGGCTTATTGCACTAAAATTTTTTTCACTATTCTTTTTTTTTGAAAAAAAGTGGTGGTGTTTTACAAAGATTTGACTCCCTGTTTTTTTTATATTATATGGAATTTTTCCCAAAGTAGTGCTGTTTTTTTAATTTAATGTGATTGAGGATTTTAAAGTCAGTATGGAAATACATACTTGGAATTATGTCCTAAAGTTTAATACTCTTATTTGAGAAAATAATTCATAATAGTTATTTTCTATTAAATTGAGAAAAAAAAAATGTTGACCCAACGCCATAGTGTTACCGTCTTAATTTTTTGAACAGATTAAGTGTTTTATGAACCGAAGTATTTTAGTACTAATATCCGTAATGTGTCTTTAACAATTGTTCATATATTAAAGAATGAAATGAAACATTTTTATTTTTACAATTTTAAAATCTTAAAATACATAGAAAAATAAAAATATATGAATGTATTTAATTTAATTAAAATTAATTTGCCATTTCTTTTCTCCAATTTTTATCTAAATTCCATGGTTTTGTTTTAATGTTTTAGATCATTTAGAAATATTTTTCAAAAATAATGCTATCATTTTAATGCATAAGTTCAAAAATAATACTTTTTTAAATTGATAAAAAGAAAAACTTTTTAGAGGCATTCTAGCAAAAGTACGAATCAATGCATATGGATTTAGTATTACATATGCACTATATATTTAATATTTTCTCATTTGTACTTTCACAGGCATGATTTCATTCATCAATTTATTCTATCGATTTTGCTCTATGAGGACAATTAAAATGTCTGGTAGAATTTAAATAACAACGATTTCATCATTATTTGAAGGACGAACTTTTGTGAAGTATTCTAGATAATGTTTAGCATTCTCAGACTACATAACAAACACAAATCTGAAACAGTTTCCAGAAAAAAAAAAACTAGCTAGATTAATGATTTACAATATCTATCGAATATTTTTTGTAGATTATAAATATATAGAAAAGTTCAAATAAATAAAATGATGCTTAATCTTTACAGTAATTTTTTTTTAAAACGATAAATAATATATAATAAAATTAATATTATAATAAATAAAGAACAATAGAAAGCAAATTTTAGTCATGTTTTAGAGGTTGTAACTTAATAAAGCAACTTTTTTCCAACAGGCACCATACAAACTATTACTACCATTTTATCCTTATCCATGCCTCCGTCAGGATTCGAACCTGAAGCTTGTCGAATCAAAGCCAGAGCGCTAGCCAATTGAACATCAGCTCACCCATACCATTTAAAAAGACTACTGTAGATAACTAAAGAAACAAATTTGTTTCCCAAAATGAAATTTTAATTTTTCCAATTTCCAATTTTCGAAATATATAAATAATAATTAATATTAGATTATTTTAATTAATCAATATTTACATTAAGGCTTTTAGGCTAAATAGTTTCATTGCAGTCGAAAGTTTAAAAAAAAAATAATTCAAAGAATTCCCACTCAATGAAAACAGTTTACAAATTTTAATTGTTACATGCTAGAAGATTTAACTTTTTTTTTGGGGATATAAATGTATTTTTAAAATGTTTTAATTATTTATAAAATAATTTAACCACATTAAATTTTACAAACCACATTGTTCACAGCATTAACTAAAACCAAAACTAATTATTATAATTCCTCCGGATGAATAAAAAAAAAAAAAAAGTTTAAATTGATGAAATAAAATACTTACCATAAAAACTTTGCAAAATGCGTTTGTCTTTGGCAGATAGATAAAAAGGAAATGCCCACTACATTTTTAAGAACATATTTTAATTATTAGAAAAAAAGTAATAATACATTACATATCAAAAGCAAAATTATCAGAAAAATTATGCAAACTAACTACAAAGTGAAACCAAACCACAAGAGGAATGGGAAATTAAATATCTGTGAATGTCTCTTAAACAAATTGTGGCAGTCTTACAAGTCTCAAACGTATAATTATTTTTCTTCCCAACGCAATTACGTACATGTTTGCTATATAGACTTCTATATATAAAGAAAGGAAAAATACAAAAAAACTACACTTTCCTAAAAAATTTCCATTATTTTCTAGTGAGTACCTGTCTATATTTGATGATATCCTTCTATATTAATATATATGCATAAATATGTTTTCCTATAAATTAATTTAGAATATTTGTTTTATTCTTAAATAAAGTTCACGATTTTTACCCAGAATTAAAAAAAAAAATGTATGAATATGTAGTAAAATATGCATAAAATTATCAAAATACAACCGTCAAACATCTAGAGAAAATACTACAAACCAACAAAATTTTCAAAAGTAAAAATTGATTCAAAATGTCTAAAGAACTCGTTCTATAATACTATTTCAATTTTAAGGGTTTGACAACCAAGTGACTGATGATGATTCTCAAGTTTTTCTGATTCGAGTCCCGTAGATGCGATGGATGATTGTAGGGCTTTGAAATCAACTTTAAGCCGTAGGTCCCGGTTTAATATGACTGTAAAGTGTGGGCGCAATGCTCCTAAACCTTAATAAAAAGAAACCATCTCTTTTCTCACGAACTAATAGTAGGCAGACGACTTTCATTCACCATGGGACTGTTGTGCAGCAGAATTCATATTTATTTTTGAAGATTAATTTTTAGAATAAAGAACTTAAACTTTTGGTGCAAAGAATAAAATTATAATCACGAATTTTAAAAAATAAAAGTTAAAACTTGCAAAGCCTCATGAATATATGTCCATTTATAATAATACTTTTAGTGATGCTTTTGTTTTTACCTAGGAGATTTGTCTTACGTTGATAAAATTATCTCTTAAGATAAATGCATTTTCTCATATAAATTTATGCATGTTTCTTATAATAAATAAAATGATTTATTATTATTTATTTAATTTTTATTTTGTCTTTTATTGCAGGCATAAAAAATGAATAGTCTTTAAAATGTCATGATATATATTATTTATAAACATTTATTTCAGGAAAATAGCAATTTAACTTCATGATTAACACTATTTTTTTTACTTATTCGAAAGTGAAGCAAGCCAAATAAATTTCCTTTTAAACTTAGTTATTCCAGCATTGCTGTATCATCATTGGCATTTTATGCTTTCGTTATTTTCTTATTAAGTTGCACTCTCTACTTTATTTCAACTGTGCATAGATTTTTCTGTTACCATGTTAATTAATTAGAAGGTATCCAAGAGCATGGGAAGAGAAATATTGACCTAGTCTTCGGATTGAATTTTAGACAGCAGGAAATTTTCTCTCTGTGTGCCCAGACAGAATTTGTTTCTTCTTGCCTCCCTTCTAATCATTCGTTAAATGAATTTTGGATGTTTTATGTGGTTCCAGAAATGTCTTGATGAAATATTATATCACCGTTGAGGCAGACGGCTGGATAAACTCCGAGACGAATTATGCGACCGTATTAATCCTCCCTATTTCCACCAATGAAGTAAAGTTTCAGTTAATTAACATCTATAGGCAGTGGGGTAATTAATAAAGTTGTAATTAATTGAAGTTCTTGTTTGGTATTGGGTTTCGGATGTTCATTTGCAAAAATTGATAAAAAATGGTGACAAAGAAGAAATGAATGATTGCTTTCAATATTTGGAAACGAAGAACTGGACAGGATAGTTAAGTAACTGCACATGTTATCTCCATCTGCTCATAAGCATATGATAAAAAAAACAGAAAATTAACAGAAATTTAGAATTTAAAGAAATTTAAAAGAAGCATACGAAAAAAAGTAAAGTACTATAAAAATAAAGAAAAGGAAGAAAAAAAAACATATGGAAACATATGATGAGAAATATGGAATAATTGAAATGCTAAAAACAATGAAAAAAGTGTTATTCTATAGAGTTTCCCCCGCATTCAGAGATCGGATTGATCCGTTCTCACCAGACCGCAGTAATTGCCACCAAGACAGAGAAGGAAATAAAAATACGTTTGGGGACCATCTAGGGCTGAAGAGAAAATACAGATAGACAATTGAAGGAGGTAAAGAGGCTTTGAGTTATAATTCCATTTTGTAATGAAATATGGGTAGTGGCATTTATATATAATGTGGGTGGAGCAGGTTATTAAGCTATTCCCTTGTGGTTTTTTTATATTTAAAAATAATTTTTTTTGAAAGTTTCGTAATTCCATTGTTTCTATTTCAAAATCATGATGCAGCACCTGGTGTTTTATCAAATCGGGAATTCCTGTAATTATTCTAAGGCTTTTTCGGTGATTTGAATTTTGTTTCTTTTTTGATTTGCTGCAAAACCATAGATAACCGCAATGTAAGTCACTTTCGACCTTCCTGATAACTTTCTTGTATAAAAATAACTTGTTTTGCAAAGTGAAAGCGAAAAATTTTTCTATTAAATGCAAATTAAGATGTAAAATATTCTAGCATTTTGTCTTTATGTAGAGGATATGTTTCTGGAAAGCTAACATATTGGCGAAGATTAGGCCAAGGTATTTTACTTCATTGATCTATTCTATGGGAACATCAATTAGGAAAATTTTTTACAGGAGAATGGGCATGGCCTTTTCTGAAAATGATGACATTACTTTTAACTTTATTGGCAACGATTCTCCATTGTGTCAACCACTTTTCAGGCAATCAAAACATTTTTGAATACCTTATAATGATTATGATATAATTTTCTATAAGCTAATTTTCGTAATAGATGTATTCAAAAAATTGGTTAGTTTCTAGATTCAATTTTCTAATTACAAACAATAATAACACTCAATTAAAAATTAAAACATGTACATATTTAAAATAAGAGACTAACTATAATTGTAAATAGGAGAACCTGCCTGCAAAATGCCGAGTCTGTCCAAGATGTTAGTTTTTCACATCACTGGAAGTGCTTCAAAGGCAGTAAAGAAAAGTGCTTGGAAAGGAAGCAAAGATGTTATTTATTTCTTTGAGTATAGCTATAAATGATCCAGAGATTGATCAGTAGATCCAGATGATCAGTAGATCCAGAGATTTTGTGTTTGATGAATGCCAATTTTGGACGGATTCCTAATAGACGAAGTCGGAAAATTGCTTTTGAGAGGTTTTGCAAAAATATCTATGGGGTTTGATATCATGTGTCTTGAATGACTAATGAATTTGGGTAGATTTTTCAATGAATTGTCCTTTTTCAACTGCTTGTTATGAAATGGAGACGGGCTTTCCATGAATTACGTGACCGTTTGTATGAGAGTTGATGTATGCAATTTTTTTTATAGGACATTCTCCAGTGAGATGATTTTTCCTGCATTTAAGACATGTGCAGACCATGGCAGTGGGAACTTGAATTGTCGAAATAGTTATATTTGAAGCTTTCTACATTAATATTTGATCTACTTAAATTTTTTGTAACTAACGAGTAACAACGAATTTAATTTTGAAGAGGTCCTGGACTTTGGGGAAGTACTGGCACTTCGGTTGTAAATTTTTTCAGTTGAGCGACTTTGATGACTGAATTATTTCAAGATTGTCTTTCAGTTAATTAACCATATAAATTATAAATGACCATTTAATAAAAAAAATATAAGGCCATTAAACAATATAAAAATTGGCCTTAGAAAGTGAACATGAAAGCATTACACCTCATAAGGTGGTTTAATTACATAGTATTCGTAGTTGAATGAAGCTCATAAGTTTGTAATTTTTTTATATGGTTCTTCATTTGATGGGAAAATTATTGCTAGGCAAGGATATAAATTGTCCTAAGAGTCAACACAATCGGAGGCAGTTTGGATGGGGTTTGCAGCATTTCTCCTTCAATCTGAGATTTCTAAAGGATTATCTTCATTATTTTGGCCAAATTTGTTGTTCATTGGCTAAATCGTTTTTATGCTTGGCCAGATGTTTCTAGATGGTGGCTTGAAACCCTTCGAAGAAACTTTTATTAGTTTTACAGGTAATTATTGTCTAAAATGTACAGTTTAATACTGGGCAATTTACACAAAGTCAACTTACTGTTGGAAGTTTCTTACACTGTTGAAAGTTTTTTTCTGAAACTGCTTCTTTTTTCAATCTAGTACATTCAGTCTTTTTTGAGAAAATTATCTGGCCTATCATGAGATCTTTTACGAACAGTCAGACATTATTTTTTTTTAATTCGACATCTCAGATCTTTCAGCATCTTTGTCTTTGCTCTGATGTAGCGATTTCTATATTTATATGTGATTATGGAAAATTATACTATTTAACTAAATTTGACTCCCTACATGTAACTCTCTTTGGTTTTTGAGTCTTTCTGTATTTAACCAACCTAGCCAGAAGTCTTCTGTGCAACTTCGTTTGAAAGATGACCAGCAGACCTTGGTCTCTCCTCTATTCTGCTACTTCCTTTTTTTCTCTCCACGGGAGGTCTGCCTGATTGATTCAACATTTCCAAGAAAACATCTCTGTGGTGGTATATTCCATTACTGGTACTAAGGTATATTCCATTTCCTGGTTCTTTTGTGTGCTATTCTAGTGAGAATTCATGGTTCGGACGATATGAAACCGATGCTTAATTTTTTTTTTAAATCACTGTTAGGCCTTGATACTATTTAATTTTTCTCAAAAATGTCTACAGACTGTACTTACCGTTATATAATAAGTGCCGAGATTTCTTTAAACTTACATTTTGTGGAATATAGGCATATAATTGATTATTAATAATGTATTTATAAAATTTTGATTCATCTTCAATACTTCGTCAAAAATGAAATTTTGACATCTAGGAAGTATGAGGTATTTATAAAATTTTGAATTTTAATACATACAATATTGTGTTTTTCAGATCAAACGCAAAACTTAAAAATTGATTTTCACCAAATATATGATGAAATTACATCTAAAATTTCAAATTAGTATCTCATAATGTTTAAAAATTAAGATTTTAAATTCAAAAATTGATTAGTTTAATCGAAAATTTATCAAATCACAAAAAAATCCATTTTTCTCCTTTTCTATAATATTTCTTAAAGCGTCATCGGATATCCCCATATGCGAACATGCAGGATGTGTCATAAAAAAACCTTTTATAATTATAAAATTTATCATTTTAATAAATTTATAAGAAATAAATTAGTTTTGTGTTAATATTCAGTTTACCTGTTATATTCATTGCAATAATTCAAAAATTTTGAGACCTGGAGCCGCCTGATGGTTAGTAGTAGTATTTCTAAAATTATCCTCATTTCGAAGCTTAGCAAAGGAGCAAAACTAAAAGTTATCTAACTTATAGTGAATGTTTTGTTTCTAAGGATGAGCGACAAGTCAATAGGATACAAAGATTTCTTGTTGGTTCGAGGAGAAGGGTGATGACAACAAAAGCATTATATTTCTGCTGATTATAACGTCAATCTAACATATTCTTAATTATAATTTCACCATACATCAACTTAGAAAAAAACGAAGTGAAGGTAATTTTGTAAAGAAGAAACGTGCCAGATCTGTAATATTGCTTATTGATAACCTCCGGTTACAATAATGTATACTATTAAGTCATCCCCGCAAGTCAGATGTTGCTTTCTGAGACGACTTTTAGGGATAAATGCCTTGCATTTGATTGCCGTATAGAAGAATACGCTCAAAACACCTAGCAGACAGGCGTCGTGCACTTTCAGTGAATTCGAACCTGATCCCTAATAATAAATGAATTAAAATCTTCCTCCAGCCATCCCTCCTCAATTTTTCACGATATTACTGTGCTTCAAACCGGGCTTTTGCTTGGAAGTAGATAGTTCTTTAAAGGCAATATTTATTAAATGTTATTTATGCCAAAAACTGCTGTTTTAATAGTGCTTTTACTTTTCAAAATTTCCCAAATGAGTGGAAATGGTAAAATATAAAGCAATAAATATGCACTCTTAATAAATGAATTAAAATCTTCCTCCAGCCATCCCTCCTTAATTTTTCCCGATATTACTGTGCTTCAAACCGGGCTTTTGCTTGGAAGTAGATAGTTCTTTAAAGGCAATATTTATTAAATGTTATTTATGCCAAAAACTGCTGTTTTAATAGTGCTTTACTTTTCAAAATTTCCCAAATGAGTGGAAATGGTAAAATATAAAGCAATAAATATGCACTCTTAATAAATGAATTAAAATCTTCCTCCAGCCATCCCTCCTTAATTTTTCCCGATATTACTGTGCTTCAAACCGGGCTTTTGCTTGGAAGTAGATAGTTCTTTAAAGGCAATATTTATTAAATGTTATTTATGCCAAAAACTGCTGTTTTAATAGTGCTTTACTTTTCAAAATTTCCCAAATGAGTGGAAATGGTAAAATATAAAGCAATAAATATGCACTCTTAATAAATGAATTAAAATCTTCCTCCAGCCATCCCTCCTTAATTTTTCCCGATATTACTGTGCTTCAAACCGGGCTTTTGCTTGGAAGTAGATAGTTCTTTAAAGGCAATATTTATTAAATGTTATTTATGCCAAAAACTGCTGTTTTAATAGTGCTTTACTTTTCAAAATTTCCCAAATGAGTGGAAATGGTAAAATATAAAGCAATAAATATGCACTCTTAATAAATGAATTAAAATCTTCCTCCAGCCATCCCTCCTTAATTTTTCCCGATATTACTGTGCTTCAAACCGGGCTTTTGCTTGGAAGTAGATAGTTCTTTAAAGGCAATATTTATTAAATGTTATTTATGCCAAAAACTGCTGTTTTAATAGTGCTTTACTTTTCAAAATTTCCCAAATGAGTGGAAATGGTAAAATATAAAGCAATAAATATGCACTCTTAATAAATGAATTAAAATCTTCCTCCAGCCATCCCTCCTTAATTTTTCCCGATATTACTGTGCTTCAAACCGGGCTTTTGCTTGGAAGTAGATAGTTCTTTAAAGGCAATATTTATTAAATGTTATTTATGCCAAAAACTGCTGTTTTAATAGTGCTTTACTTTTCAAAATTTCCCAAATGAGTGGAAATGGTAAAATATAAAGCAATAAATATGCACTCTTAATAAATGAATTAAAATCTTCCTCCAGCCATCCCTCCTTAATTTTTCCCGATATTACTGTGCTTCAAACCGGGCTTTTGCTTGGAAGTAGATAGTTCTTTAAAGGCAATATTTATTAAATGTTATTTATGCCAAAAACTGCTGTTTTAATAGTGCTTTACTTTTCAAAATTTCCCAAATGAGTGGAAATGGTAAAATATAAAGCAATAAATATGCACTCTTAATAAATGAATTAAAATCTTCCTCCAGCCATCCCTCCTTAATTTTCCCGATATTACTGTGCTTCAAACCGGGCTTTTGCTTGGAAGTAGATAGTTCTTTAAAGGCAATATTTATTAAATGTTATTTATGCCAAAAACTGCTGTTTTAATAGTGCTTTACTTTTCAAAATTTCCCAAATGAGTGGAAATGGTAAAATATAAAGCAATAAATATGCACTCTTAATAAATGAATTAAAATCTTCCTCCAGCCATCCCTCCTTAATTTTTCCCGATATTACTGTGCTTCAAACCGGGCTTTTGCTTGGAAGTAGATAGTTCTTTAAAGGCAATATTTATTAAATGTTATTTATGCCAAAAACTGCTGTTTTAATAGTGCTTTACTTTTCAAAATTTCCCAAATGAGTGGAAATGGTAAAATATAAAGCAATAAATATGCACTCTTAATAAATGAATTAAAATCTTCCTCCAGCCATCCCTCCTTAATTTTTCCCGATATTACTGTGCTTCAAACCGGGCTTTTGCTTGGAAGTAGATAGTTCTTTAAAGGCAATATTTATTAAATGTTATTTATGCCAAAAACTGCTGTTTTAATAGTGCTTTACTTTTCAAAATTTCCCAAATGAGTGGAAATGGTAAAATATAAAGCAATAAATATGCACTCTTAATAAATGAATTAAAATCTTCCTCCAGCCATCCCTCCTTAATTTTTCCCGATATTACTGTGCTTCAAACCGGGCTTTTGCTTGGAAGTAGATAGTTCTTTAAAGGCAATATTTATTAAATGTTATTTATGCCAAAAACTGCTGTTTTAATAGTGCTTTACTTTTCAAAATTTCCCAAATGAGTGGAAATGGTAAAATATAAAGCAATAAATATGCACTCTTAATAAATGAATTAAAATCTTCCTCCAGCCATCCCTCCTTAATTTTTCCCGATATTACTGTGCTTCAAACCGGGCTTTTGCTTGGAAGTAGATAGTTCTTTAAAGGCAATATTTATTAAATGTTATTTATGCCAAAAACTGCTGTTTTAATAGTGCTTTACTTTTCAAAATTTCCCAAATGAGTGGAAATGGTAAAATATAAAGCAATAAATATGCACTCTTAATAAATGAATTAAAATCTTCCTCCAGCCATCCCTCCTTAATTTTTCCCGATATTACTGTGCTTCAAACCGGGCTTTTGCTTGGAAGTAGATAGTTCTTTAAAGGCAATATTTATTAAATGTTATTTATGCCAAAAACTGCTGTTTTAATAGTGCTTTACTTTTCAAAATTTCCCAAATGAGTGGAAATGGTAAAATATAAAGCAATAAATATGCACTCTTAATAAATGAATTAAAATCTTCCTCCAGCCATCCCTCCTTAATTTTTCCCGATATTACTGTGCTTCAAACCGGGCTTTTGCTTGGAAGTAGATAGTTCTTTAAAGGCAATATTTATTAAATGTTATTTATGCCAAAAACTGCTGTTTTAATAGTGCTTTACTTTTCAAAATTTCCCAAATGAGTGGAAATGGTAAAATATAAAGCAATAAATATGCACTCTTAATAAATGAATTAAAATCTTCCTCCAGCCATCCCTCCTTAATTTTTCCCGATATTACTGTGCTTCAAACCGGGCTTTTGCTTGGAAGTAGATAGTTCTTTAAAGGCAATATTTATTAAATGTTATTTATGCCAAAAACTGCTGTTTTAATAGTGCTTTACTTTTCAAAATTTCCCAAATGAGTGGAAATGGTAAAATATAAAGCAATAAATATGCACTCTTAATAAATGAATTAAAATCTTCCTCCAGCCATCCCTCCTTAATTTTTCCCGATATTACTGTGCTTCAAACCGGGCTTTTGCTTGGAAGTAGATAGTTCTTTAAAGGCAATATTTATTAAATGTTATTTATGCCAAAAACTGCTGTTTTAATAGTGCTTTACTTTTCAAAATTTCCCAAATGAGTGGAAATGGTAAAATATAAAGCAATAAATATGCACTCTTAATAAATGAATTAAAATCTTCCTCCAGCCATCCCTCCTTAATTTTTCCCGATATTACTGTGCTTCAAACCGGGCTTTTGCTTGAAGTAGATAGTTCTTTAAAGGCAATATTTATTAAATGTTATTTATGCCAAAAACTGCTGTTTTAATAGTGCTTTACTTTTCAAAATTTCCCAAATGAGTGGAAATGGTAAAATATAAAGCAATAAATATGCACTCTTAATAAATGAATTAAAATCTTCCTCCAGCCATCCCTCCTTAATTTTTCCCGATATTACTGTGCTTCAAACCGGGCTTTTGCTTGGAAGTAGATAGTTCTTTAAAGGCAATATTTATTAAATGTTATTTATGCCAAAAACTGCTGTTTTAATAGTGCTTTACTTTTCAAAATTTCCCAAATGAGTGGAAATGGTAAAATATAAAGCAATAAATATGCACTCTTAATAAATGAATTAAAATCTTCCTCCAGCCATCCCTCCTTAATTTTTCCCGATATTACTGTGCTTCAAACCGGGCTTTTGCTTGGAAGTAGATAGTTCTTTAAAGGCAATATTTATTAAATGTTATTTATGCCAAAAACTGCTGTTTTAATAGTGCTTTACTTTTCAAAATTTCCCAAATGAGTGGAAATGGTAAAATATAAAGCAATAAATATGCACTCTTAATAAATGAATTAAAATCTTCCTCCAGCCATCCCTCCTTAATTTTTTCCCGATATTACTGTGCTTCAAACCGGGCTTTTGCTTGAAGTAGATAGTTCTTTAAAGGCAATATTTATTAAATGTTATTTATGCCAAAAACTGCTGTTTTAATAGTGCTTTACTTTTCAAAATTTCCCAAATGAGTGGAAATGGTAAAATATAAAGCAATAAATATGCACTCTTAATAAATGAATTAAAATCTTCCTCCAGCCATCCCTCCTTAATTTTTCCCGATATTACTGTGCTTCAAACCGGGCTTTTGCTTGGAAGTAGATAGTTCTTTAAAGGCAATATTTATTAAATGTTATTTATGCCAAAAACTGCTGTTTTAATAGTGCTTTACTTTTCAAAATTTCCCAAATGAGTGGAAATGGTAAAATATAAAGCAATAAATATGCACTCTTAATAAATGAATTAAAATCTTCCTCCAGCCATCCCTCCTTAATTTTTCCCGATATTACTGTGCTTCAAACCGGGCTTTTGCTTGGAAGTAGATAGTTCTTTAAAGGCAATATTTATTAAATGTTATTTATGCCAAAAACTGCTGTTTTAATAGTGCTTTACTTTTCAAAATTTCCCAAATGAGTGGAAATGGTAAAATATAAAGCAATAAATATGCACTCTTAATAAATGAATTAAAATCTTCCTCCAGCCATCCCTCCTTAATTTTTCCCGATATTACTGTGCTTCAAACCGGGCTTTTGCTTGGAAGTAGATAGTTCTTTAAAGGCAATATTTATTAAATGTTATTTATGCCAAAAACTGCTGTTTTAATAGTGCTTTACTTTTCAAAATTTCCCAAATGAGTGGAAATGGTAAAATATAAAGCAATAAATATGCACTCTTAATAAATGAATTAAAATCTTCCTCCAGCCATCCCTCCTTAATTTTTCCCGATATTACTGTGCTTCAAACCGGGCTTTTGCTTGGAAGTAGATAGTTCTTTAAAGGCAATATTTATTAAATGTTATTTATGCCAAAAACTGCTGTTTTAATAGTGCTTTACTTTTCAAAATTTCCCAAATGAGTGGAAATGGTAAAATATAAAGCAATAAATATGCACTCTTAATAAATGAATTAAAATCTTCCTCCAGCCATCCCTCCTTAATTTTTCCCGATATTACTGTGCTTCAAACCGGGCTTTTGCTTGGAAGTAGATAGTTCTTTAAAGGCAATATTTATTAAATGTTATTTATGCCAAAAACTGCTGTTTTAATAGTGCTTTACTTTTCAAAATTTCCCAAATGAGTGGAAATGGTAAAATATAAAGCAATAAATATGCACTCTTAATAAATGAATTAAAATCTTCCTCCAGCCATCCCTCCTTAATTTTTCCCGATATTACTGTGCTTCAAACCGGGCTTTTGCTTGGAAGTAGATAGTTCTTTAAAGGCAATATTTATTAAATGTTATTTATGCCAAAAACTGCTGTTTTAATAGTGCTTTACTTTTCAAAATTTCCCAAATGAGTGGAAATGGTAAAATATAAAGCAATAAATATGCACTCTTAATAAATGAATTAAAATCTTCCTCCAGCCATCCCTCCTTAATTTTTCCCCGATATTACTGTGCTTCAAACCGGGCTTTTGCTTGAAGTAGATAGTTCTTTAAAGGCAATATTTATTAAATGTTATTTATGCCAAAAACTGCTGTTTTAATAGTGCTTTACTTTTCAAAATTTCCCAAATGAGTGGAAATGGTAAAATATAAAGCAATAAATATGCACTCTTAATAAATGAATTAAAATCTTCCTCCAGCCATCCCTCCTTAATTTTTCCCGATATTACTGTGCTTCAAACCGGGCTTTTGCTTGGAAGTAGATAGTTCTTTAAAGGCAATATTTATTAAATGTTATTTATGCCAAAAACTGCTGTTTTAATAGTGCTTTACTTTTCAAAATTTCCCAAATGAGTGGAAATGGTAAAATATAAAGCAATAAATATGCACTCTTAATAAATGAATTAAAATCTTCCTCCAGCCATCCCTCCTTAATTTTTCCCTGATATTACTGTGCTTCAAACCGGGCTTTTGCTTGAAGTAGATAGTTCTTTAAAGGCAATATTTATTAAATGTTATTTATGCCAAAAACTGCTGTTTTAATAGTGCTTTACTTTTCAAAATTTCCCAAATGAGTGGAAATGGTAAAATATAAAGCAATAAATATGCACTCTTAATAAATGAATTAAAATCTTCCTCCAGCCATCCCTCCTTAATTTTTCCCGATATTACTGTGCTTCAAACCGGGCTTTTGCTTGGAAGTAGATAGTTCTTTAAAGGCAATATTTATTAAATGTTATTTATGCCAAAAACTGCTGTTTTAATAGTGCTTTACTTTTCAAAATTTCCCAAATGAGTGGAAATGGTAAAATATAAAGCAATAAATATGCACTCTTAATAAATGAATTAAAATCTTCCTCCAGCCATCCCTCCTTAATTTTTCCCGATATTACTGTGCTTCAAACCGGGCTTTTGCTTGGAAGTAGATAGTTCTTTAAAGGCAATATTTATTAAATGTTATTTATGCCAAAAACTGCTGTTTTAATAGTGCTTTACTTTTCAAAATTTCTTAAAGACCAAATGAGTGGAAATGGTAAAATATAAAGCAATAAATATGCACTCTTAATAAATGAATTAAAATCTTCCTCCAGCCATCCCTCCTTAATTTTTCCCGATATTACTGTGCTTCAAACCGGGCTTTTGCTTGAAGTAGATAGTTCTTTAAAGGCAATATTTATTAAATGTTATTTATGCCAAAAACTGCTGTTTTAATAGTGCTTTACTTTTCAAAATTTCCCAAATGAGTGGAAATGGTAAAATATAAAGCAATAAATATGCACTCTTAATAAATGAATTAAAAATCTTCCTCCAGCCATCCCTCCTTAATTTTTCCTCCAGATATTACTGTGCTTCAAACCGGGCTTTTGCTTGAAGTAGATAGTTCTTTTTATTAAATGGCAAAAACTATTTTTAATATTAAAATTTAAATGAGTGGAAATGGTAAAATATAAAGCAATAAATATGCACTCTTAATAAATGAATTAAAATCTTTTAATAGTGCTTTATAGCCACTTTCCGGAATTATTTTCAAACCAAAAGTGATATTGGAAATTTATTAAAATTATTTAAAAAACTGCAATAGTGTTTTACTTTTCAAAATTTCCAAAATGAGTGGAAATGGTAAAATATAAAGCAATAAATATGCACTTAATAAATGAATTAAAATCTTCCTCCAGCCATCCTCCTTAATTTTTCCCGATATTACTGTGCTTCAAACCGGGCTTTTGCTTGAAGTAGATAGTTCTTTAAAGGCAATATTTATTAAATGTTATTTATGCCAAAAACTGCTGTTTTAATAGTGCTTTACTTTTCAAAATTTCCCAAATGAGTGGAAATGGTAAAATATAAAGCAATAAATATGCACTCTTAATAAATGAATTAAAATCTTCCTCCAGCCATCCCTCCTTAATTTTTCCCGATATTACTGTGCTTCAAACCGGGCTTTTGCTTGGAAGTAGATAGTTCTTTTTTTAAAGGCAATATTTATTAAATGTTATTTATGCCAAAAACTGCTGTTTTAATAGTGCTTTACTTTTCAAAATTTCCCAAATGAGTGGAAATGGTA